>BJCO01377054.1:0-13220 GCA_018326465.1 Flaveria floridana | reverse complement strand
GAGAGAGGGTTGTACCACAAAATATATATTATAGTTTTCAAGTATTAATAGCCATACATCCTCAGATATATGTTGCATAATTAACAGTGCTCATGCGCCTTAGCATGTTATAACTATTTCTCATAAACAGACATCCATCTTTACCTAGGTTATATATGAAGTCTCATTTTCATCAATTTCAGTAGTAATATTTTCTTCCCAAGGATGATATTTATTTTGATACCAAATCTACTATTATTGTTAGAAATTATATTTTTCATTATTAAATATGCTAATAACAATTTAAGTAAAATAATGTTACCCTATTAAATGTACATATTTGTGGTTTTGAAAACACTAACATGTCACTTGCATTTGTTTGCATACTTTATATTAATAATCTATACACCAACTATAGTAACATCTTGATCACAAAAACATATCATTTCTTTAGTCCCTAAGATTACGGTATCAAAATCGTGTTTGTAATTACATGTGAGTAGTAAACACATTATGACTTAACAATTAACATATTGCACAGTCTATAATTGTCTCGAATTAAAATGATCCAATACGATTTTTAGTTACTTAGCAATGAGTAGCTATTGTAAATTGTTATGAAACTTGATCAATTCTATAATTACTAAGATTATAGTTTGTTTTCAATATAAGATTCATGTTTATTATCAAGTTAGAGCTCAACGTTTTCAAGTGCGCACGTCTAAGTTATTTCTCAGTCATTAACATATAACGAAGCACATTTATATCATTTTTGGCTCAACAAACAAACAACTTTGTAAATATTTTAAAGATCTCATGCACTCCAAGTTCTAAATGAGTGCAATAGGAGAACTCACTTTTTTAGGGGTGCAAATATATAAAATAGTAGATGGAATCTTGATCAAAGAAACAAAATATGTGGAAACCATGTTGAAGAAATTCCATTTTACAGATTTTCAGTCTATCAGAACTCCTGTTGATACCAAGATGAAGATAGGTCTAGATTTAGAAGGAAAATCAGTGGATCAGAATCATTACAGAACTATGATTGCATCACTCATGTATCTAACAGCTAGTAGACCTGACATTATGTTTGGTGTATGTGTTTGTCCCAGGTATCAAGCAGATCCTAAGGAATCTCATGTGAATGCAGTCAAGAGGATATTCAGATATCTCAAGGGCAAGCCTGCACTTGGATTATGGTATCCAAAGGAATGAGATTTCAATCTCTATGCATACACGGACAGTGACTATGGAGGATGCAACTTTTATAGGAAGTCCACCTCTTGCGGTTGTGAATTTCTTGGTCCTAGACTAGTCTCCTGGCAGTGCAAGAAGCTGGACTAATGTGTTTATTTCAATAGCAGAAGCTGAGTACATTGTACCATCCACTTGTTGCTCTCAAGTTTTCTGGATTAAAAACAAGATGCTTGATTATGGTTTCAATTTCTTGCACACTCCAATTCATATTGACAACACAGCAGCAATGTTTATAACAAATAATCCAGCTCAACACTCAAAAACTAAACATATTGAAATTAGATATCACTTTTTGAGAGATTGTGCTGAAAAAAGGTTAATCAAATTGATACAGGTTCACACTGATAATCAATTAGCTGATTTATTCACTAAGGCATTTGATCCAAGTAAATTTGAATTCTTAGTTCAATCAATTGGCATGATTAACCTTAAGTAAAAACCAAAATCAACAAAAAAACATTCAAAAATTCATAAAAAATACAAAAAGAATTCATTTTGCAGAAGTATATGTTTTATACTATGGGAAATGATATATTTCGTTATATCATTCACTATGCTTATTTATAAATCTCAAATGACTGACATGACTTATCTGATATGTGGGTAGGCTCAACATGGAAAAGAAAACACATGCAGTGATGAACTAAAGCTTATATTCAACTATGAAGCTTTCATCTCAAAGTGTGTGTAAGTATTAGCTTGTCGAAATATGTGTGTAGCAACCTAAACACACCAAGTAATGATGTCATATGAATCTCTTTTACTCATATAAGTTTTTCCTTTGTTTTGCTAAGCAAAGACCTTGAGAAACAAGCGCATGGTGTTGATGTCATGATCCATCAAGATTCCCAATAAGGAACACATCCAACTTGGATGAAACAATAGAATAAAATGCATTCCAAGTGAATGAGACAAAAGAATCCTAGAGAGATAACCTTCCAAAGTGAAGTTGAAAGAATCCCAATGTGGATCAAACAGATAAAAGGATCAAAACAAATGAATCCTAATGAGGATCAAGCAAAATGAGAATTCATATTTTAAGTGACCTCGTCAATTAAGCTGTTAAAGTTCTACCATACATTACATGCAGATGGTTGACCTTACCTTGATTTTTAGTGTAAGATACATGTTGAATACCCAATTAACACAAAACATGATAAGATCACTAGAATTAAAATATTAACTGAGTATGAGTTTAAGAGAACAAACATACCTTCAATCAATATGTTCATGACCATGTCTGTTTCACTAATAATTGCTTGCACCTATGAAAGGTAGGATTGATATGATCCCAAGAAAGGTATACTCCACTTCATGTACAACTAAGAAAACAAAAATGGTAAAAATATTTTCTCTACAAAATTTTAACAAATCTTTAAAGTTTCTATTTCTTATGGATATAAACGTTAGGGGGAGTAATTAAAATTTTGACCATTTTGTACTGTAGTTTCCTTTCTTAAAAAATATAAAAATTAAAAGCAAGTATAAAAATAAAAAACCTGACTGTGTTAGTGTAGAAGTTATACCATAGTAACTCAGTTTTTGCAGACATCTTGAAGCATAAAAGTCCAAGATCAGTCAACACTAGGAAACTTGTATCACATCTTATGAACAAGTCAATCCAATCACGAATTCATAAACAAAAGCAAAATACCCATCTTCATAATAATCAAAAGCAAAAGACACAGCTTCATAAAGATCAAGCATCAAAGCAAAAACAACCAAAACTACCCACAGTAGAAACATAAAGATTTGACAAGTTCAAAGTTAATGCAGGTAAGAGCATTAGTTAATGCGGGTGAGGGTAACCCAAGCACATAACCAATGCGGCTAATAGTTTTGAGTCATGAAAACACAAGTGAATGTAATGTGGATAAGTTAACTCTACCGCATTAGTATCAATATAAATATCTAGAACAAAGTTTTCAAGTATGAAAACTAATATGTATAAAGTTGTCCATCCGCATTGGTTTTTCTCTGCCGCATTTCCCAAATATGGCTAAAATAAATACTTAAACTTGATTGTGTATTTGTATCATCACAAATTAGAAATGTGCTCACACTCTTCAATCATCATGTTTGAAGTTCAAGAACTGTAGCAACTTGGTTGTTCATCCGCATTTGTTGAAGTAAATACAGAACGACAAATGTTCTTCAAAATTTGCTACACTGTTCAAATGCTATGACCAAGTTACAACATTCGCATTTTCTATAGTGCAAAAACATATGTAAACTTAAAACATCCGCATTTGCTACAGTGTTCAAGTGTCTGAACTTAAAATTTCCACATTTGCTACAGTATACAAAATGCTGATAGATTTTACTCTTCCTCATTTATTAAAGTAAACAAATGCTAATTGTTATAATCTTCCTTATTTGCTACAGTAGTCGACTGCACTTGTTTTAACACTTGTATAATTTGAAGAAGACATTAAAAAACTATTTAAACAAATGGTTAGAGTTCATTTAATACTTTTCAAATTTGAGAGACACTATAGTGTGACGAGTGAAAACATTCCTACTGTTCTTCATCCATCATCAAAATGATTAACATCATTATGATTTATGTGTTCTTCAAACAACATATCGCCTCTATTTTGATTCTCAACCATTGTAGTATCGAAACAAGGTGATTCTCAACAAAATCCACGATGTACCCATCGAACACATTATGAACTCAGAGCCCCAAAACAAAGAATAATCTTAAAATCAACCACAAACCAAGGATTGATAGACATTTCTGAGTTCAACGACACAAATGATCATGAAAATTAACACAAACAAGTGATTTTCAAAACCCTAAGATTATCGTATGAACAGGGGATCATCAAAATGAAAATGTTGACTTCAAAACTTATGTTTTAATGTAAAAAGGGATTTTTAAATAGAAAATCAATATCAAAATAAAAGATAATTCACAATAAAATTGTTCATACATTGCAAAATTAAGTTAGGTCAAATTTTATGAAACAGTACTCTTGATTCTTCAATTTTGACCAAACAAAGTCAAAGTTGAAATTGTCAGCTTCATTTCCCCAGTGTAATTGATGATTTACTATAAAAAAACTAACTCATATGCATCTTGTGCAGAAGCTAGTGGGATACCTCACTTGGAGTAAGGTCCATAATGTTAGTGGATTTCTTAACCCTAAAGTCCCTGAAGTAGAATGACTCCAAGACATGATTCGATTCATATCCACTACTAAGGTTGCTCATGCTATCATAGTGAGACCTGTCTTTCATGAGAACTTCATAAGATCATTTTGAAGTATAAATGAAGTTGCAGAGATAAATGGCATCAAGACTCTATCTGGTAGAATTTCTCCTGATCACACCCTTTCCATCACTGAACAAGCTATGAGACAGTGTCTACGGTTTAGTGATGATGCTAACACTCCTCAGGAACTAGAAGGTGAGGAAATCATGACCTTCTTTGCCAACATTGGTTATGAAGGAGGATATGAAGGAAAGCAGAGTGTCAAAGTGTTGGTAGATCTGAAGTGGAGATTCCTGATACATCTATTCCAGCACGGTCTGTCCAAACAAAAAACCAGATGGAATGATATCCCTGTGACTACATCTTCTGCTATTTGTGCTCTAGGAACTAACAGGACATTCAACATGTCTTCTTATGTATTCAATGGCCTGGTGTCAAACATTAATGAAGGAAGAAGACATATGTTCCTCATGTATCCAAGATTCCTATAATGCCTAATTAATGAAGCATTTCCCCAATGACATGTAGGACCTGTAATGGACATTCCCCATTACAATGCCAAGTCCTACAACTACATAAAGAAGAAGGATCCTAGGAACTTTTATAGTGAGACCTTCTTTTCATTACTTCTTTGGATGTTACAGCAGATAAATCAAGAAGAAGAAGCTCCAGCAGATGAGCCACCACATGAAGAAGAAGAACAAGCTACTCATGATCAACAACATGTTGATGAGCATGTTGAATAGGAAATGGAGGAATAAAGGCCTGTGTCACCACATGTTGATGGAGGTGGTGACCTTCACATAGGACCTTCTATTCAAGAAGCTGAAATGGCTTCTCCATCACCTATTTAGTCTCCACACATGTCTCCAGCTCACTTTTCCCCACCTCACACTTCTCCAATAGCTGCTGATTCTATAGAGTCTGGTGAATCTACCAGCTCTTCAGATGACTTGGAATCATCTCCAGATAAGGATGGTCACACTATGAGAATTCCAGTAAGACAAGTTCAATTAGAAGCAGGCCCGTCTGAAAGCTATGCTCAATCAGGAATCAACCAACCTAATGAGAAGGATGAAATGATTATCGAGCTTCTGTTGAAAGTGCAAAGGATGGAAACGCTGTTGAATAGAAGATCTGGTATTATCCAAGACAAAATTCAAGAGTTGGATGAGAAAGAATTAGATATCAAAGAACTAAAAGAAAGACATCAGGCTGAAAAACCAAAGAAACACAAAAAAATTGATGATCTCAAGGCTTCCCTCCACCAAGCTAAGAAAGAAATCAGTGGGCATGTTGATATTGTAACCATACAGACTCATGCCATGGAAGAACAAGAAAGCTTGATTGAAAGCCAATTTGATATGATCACTAATCTCAGCAAACAAAATGAGACCATACTGAAAAGGGTCTCAAAATTGGAGATGTTAATTATTATAAAAGAGGAGTTAGCTGAGGAGCAAGCAACTAAAGGTGTTAAGAAAGAACAAAATGATGATCAACCAGAAACAGAAATAAAACCAAGTCTAGCTACTAGAGATTTTATAATTAATGATTAGTTTTAGGTGTTTGTAAGGGACCCAAGACATCCAGTAGAACACATAGTGGTGATTCCTCAATCTCCAATGCCTTTGGAGAAAGAGTTGAGTATGTAGATTGTTCCTGCAGTCACCCTTTCTGAGGAGCAAAAAGAGCTCATCAGAAAACTAAGTGAAGAGCTGAAAGAAAAAGAAGAAGCTGCTGAAAAGCAAGCTGAAGAACCAACACCAACAACAGGTGAAACATCTATTCCATCCTTATCCAGACCTTATGTACACACCTATTCAAGAAAGAGGAAGTACTTGTCTGAAAAGGCTAAGGGAAAACAGCCTGTAGAGGAATAGGATCATGTGAAGAAAAAGTAAAAAGATGATCCAAGGAGTTTAGCTGCAATAGCTAAATTTCTGGTGAAGCATGAAAAGGCTGAGGCATAATTATAAAAGATGATTGATATCATTGATTTGGAAAAAGGAGAAATAGAAGGAAGATACCAGGTTGATGAACCTATGATAAAAGACAGTCCTATAAAGGTGGAAACCTCAGTTCAAGAGATGGTGGAAAAAGCACAAACCGATGACTTAATGATCAATGCATTGTTTTTGATCAATAACGGTTATGATGCTGATGAAGTATTTGGGATGACTTATGAGTCAATGGTAGAATAAGTAAGAAAAGTGAATCAAATTCTTGACCCAACTCATGTGACTGAATATGAGAGACAATCAGTCAAATCTCTCATCACATTCACCACCCCAATCACAAGACAGTCTGAAGCTTCTCAAGCTCCATATCCTGATCCCTATACCATGACTGATAGGGAAATGAAGGATTACCTTTCAAAACAATGATACATAAAGAGAAGACTAGGAAATATGAAGACAAATCCTCTTAGAGTTGCAATCCTCCAGATGATTAATAAGAAGGAAGATAGACTAAAAACGTTTGAAGAGGAGGTTATAGGGAGAAAACCCACGTCTAGACTCACTGCTCAAGTAATCCAGCTCACTAATCAAGACCATGATGTCTTAGCACCCATTGTCAACGGGACACTTGAACGGTTCATTGAACCTTCTAAATTAAAGCTTCAAGAGGGGTTGACCACTTCAGAGATGATCCAGGGTGTGTCTGCTCCAGAAGGAAAGATTGATGTAAAGATCATTACCTGGAAGTATGACATTTACTGGAACATGTTCATGATTTAACGAATCTTAGGGTTGGTGCAATTTTTCATAGAGTACTATGCTCATGTGAACTCCCTGCAGATCCATGATCTTAAAGAACTTGCTGAACTTGAGCTCATCAATCATCAGGCTATGTACAGGGGATATGAGTTTGAAGAGATTCTAAAGATCTTTAAAAGAATCAAGAACTTTGACTCATTGAAAGCGGTTTGCTTGACGAAAGACAAAACTTTCCAAAATCCCCTAGACAAGAAGAGAAAAGCAAAAAGGACTGAAGAGTTGGTATTTTCCTAGGTATTTATAAACGTAACTGAATCTCTAAAAAGAAATATGGTGGCTAGCACACACACTTCCATCCTAATCTCAAATGTCTACTATGATGAAAAGACATATGAGTTGGTGATTGAAAGGAAGTGGAGAGGCAAAGAGGGGAGTGAAATTCATCTATTCAGTGGACACCCCTAGCACCAGCACCTCCGGTGATTGACCCCGCCTAGACGACACCCCCATCATGAGTATTAGATACCGCCTAGGCATAGTATGTATGAAGGCCTGAGTGTACTTGCTAGAGACCCCTACTCACAGTCTAGTTGTCGGGTTAGTGACTTTGGTCCTTCGGACCCCATACTGGGAGACATAGATAGAACTATTCAGCTTCATGAGGCGACTCTTCAGCATGCTACACAAACCTCTCGGTCCGCCCAGTTCCAGGAAATGATGGCCTCTCATGATGTTCAACGCTCGGAGCAGGAGCAAAAGAAGAATTAGGTTAGTTCGGGTGGTTGAAGAAGAAGTGGTAGTGAAGGTGGGAATGCTATCTGAACTATTATAGGATTTGACTAAAATAATTTAAGAGACTATTTTATTTACCTCAAAAACTATTAATTTATAAAAGGGTGATGACACCTTCCAATTTATGATACTATGACACTACTACTATGTTTGGTTGTAGCTACTGTTGACAGTTTATGGATTCTCTCTTTTATGAAACTAACTTTTAAAGGATGTATAATAATGGGAATATGCAATAGCATGTTTCAAAGAAATTAATTTGGTTGCCCCATAATATAATTAACTACATGTTCTTTGAATGAAACACCAATAAATGTCATGTAGTGTGTAATAGGAATTCTTATGTCTTTGCTGAACATGACTAATAGAAGTAATATCAATGTAACAAGATACTTGAAACCAATTTATAAGATACTAAATAAGTTTATCTATGATTACATCAGATGCCACCTAGACGAGGACTTTGTAGTGGAATGAGAGGAGCAAACAAGGGAAGAAATGGGGAAGCTGGGGGAACTAGGAACCAGGGTTGAAATCAACCACCTACTCCTCCAAAAACACCATGTGGAGAAAATGTCAACCTGGAAAACGAAGAAAGAATTACTAACCTGGTGGCTCAACAAATCGCCAATGTTATCCCAACCATTATCGCCCAAATGAACGCAGACGGGGAAATGCAAACGGAAGCGGTGGACCCGGAAATGATGAAGGCCACAATGTTGATACTAAGTAGATAAGGAATGGGTGATCCTACAAAACCTTCATGGATTGCAAACCAAAAGATTTCTATGGCACTAAGGGTGCAATCGATACTTATCAATGGCTGGACGAAATTGAGGGTGTATTAGACATCAGTGAGTGCAAGCTTGAGCACATGGTAAGGTTTGCTTCACAATCACTCAAGGACCAACACTAGATTGGTGGAAAAACATCATTCAGCCTCGAGGCAGGAATACTACAGGCCGAATAAATAGGCCTGAATTTAGAGAGCTAATGACTAACAAGTACTGCCCGATCCACCAACTAGAAAAGCTAGAGGCTGAATTTCTGAGCTTGGAGATGAATGGCTCAAATTATACGGAGTACATCAACCGGTTCATAGCTTTGTCTTGATTGGTGCCACACCTAGTGACACAAGAAGCCAATGTTGTAGCATGTTTCATCTGGGAATTACATCCTAGGCTTAGAGGCAAGGTCCGGTCTTCCAAGCCTACAACCCTACAAAAATGTAATTGATTTTACTAGTATCCTGGTTGATGACCTGGTTAGAGATGGTTAGACTGAGCATGGGAAAACCAAGGATAAGAAGAAGCCAGTGGATGAGGAAAAGAAGTGGTTTGATGCTAGGAAGGTGGTCGGCAACAGTGGTAGCTCAAGCAAGAGAATTGGTGAAGGTGTGGGATGCGGTGATCATGGTGGAAAGGCTCGGAAGTTATACCTAGGTACAAGCCTCTTTTGCAACAAGTGCAAACTACATCATAAAGGGGAGTGCAACCCGATCCTTGTTTTAGGTGTAAACGAACTGGTCATTTTATTAAGAACTGTACTTATGAAATAGGAAAGCAATGTTACGAGTGTGGAGATCCAGGACACATGTGGAACAAATGCCTAAGCTAGAAGGATAAAGACGCTAGGCCCAACAAACCTAAGGGAATAGCGTTCGTGATGGATCCAAATGATGCTCATAAGGAACCCGATATGGTTAACAGTACATTTCTCATAAACAACCATCCTACTACTATTCTATTTGATACTGGAGCAACAGGTAGTTTTGTTTCGACTAATTTTACATCTTTGATTGATTTGAATGCTCGTACCTTAATGGATGTATATACCATAGAATTAGCCGACGGTAACATAATAGAAACAAATGAAATCATCAAAGACTGCACAATAGAACTAAAGGGTAATCCATTTAAGACAGACTTAATGCGTATGCGTTAAGAGGTTTTGATGTAGTTGTGAGAATGGATTGGTTAGCTAAAAATATGGTTGAAATCATGTGTGATGAACGCTTACTTAATATATCTTTAAATGACAGGAAGACACTGATTCTTCATGATGATAGAGCCGACATGCTACACCTAAAGGCTACCAAGAGTCTCAACAAGGGATGCTCGGCTTTTATAGTCTACGTGATGAAACCGAGAGAAGAAAAGAAAATTTAAGATATACCTCTGAGTACCCGGAATTATTTCCTGAGGATCTACGAGGACTCCCTCCCTCAAGACAGGTCCTGGTGCCGCACCAGTGGCCAAGGCACCTTACCAACTTGTTCCACCCCACTCCACTCGAAATGATGGAGCTCATGCTACAAATCCAAGAGTCACTAGACAAGGGATTTATACGACCAAGTGTTTCTCCATGGGGTGCTCATGTACTATTTGTTAAAAAGAAGGATGGAACCCTACAAATGTGCATCGATTATCGGGATTTGAACAAGCTCAGAATAAAGAATCATTATCCTCTTTCGTGAATCGATTACTTGTTCGACCAACTTCAATGACCTAGTTATTTTTCCAAGATAGATTTAAGATCAGGATATGATCAACTGAAGATAAGGGAAGATGAGATACCCAAGATAGCCATTAGAACTAGATATGGACACTCTGAGTACTTAGTCATGCCCTTTGGACTGACTAACACACCTACGACATTTATAGATCTCTTGAAATAGGTATGCCGCCCATATCTAGACAATTTTGTGATTGTGTTTATTGATGACATCTTAATCTACTCCCGTAGCAAAGAAGAGAATGAAAATCATCTTAGACTGATTCTTGAATTGCTCAAGAACGAGCAATTGTATGTGAAGTTCACTAAATGCGAGTTTTGGATGCGTGAAATATAGTTTCTAAGGCATGTAGTGAATAAAGAATGTATCTAAGTAGATCCATCAAAAAAAGAAGCCATTAAGAACTAGAAAATTCCCGAAACTCCTACCGAGATAAGGTAATTTCTTGGTTTGGCTAGATACTATCGGAGGTTTATCAAAGACTTCTCGCGAATTATGCAGCCAATGACCGCTTTAACTAAGAAGAATTGAATATTCACATGGGGATTAGAGCAGAACGAAGCATTTGAATTACTCAAAGAGAAACTGTGCAGAGCACCTACCCTTTCCCTAGTAGAAGGTGTTGAGGATTTCATAGTTTATTACGACCCCTCGCGTCAAGGGCTGGGATGTGTGTTAATGCAGCGAGACAAGGTGATTGCTTACACGTCTAGATTGTTAAATGAGCATGAAAGAAACTACACTAGTCGTGATCTAGAACAGGGTGTCATTATGTTTGCACTCAAAATGTTGATACACTACCAATACCACTATACTGATCACAAAAGCCAGCAACATATACTTGTTAAACATGCACCACAGAAGATGGAAAGAACTATTAAGCGATTACGAATGCGAGGTTCGTTACCATCCCGGAAAGGCAAATATAGTGGCGGATGCCTTGAGTAGAAAAGAAAGAGACAAACCCCTTCGTGTTCATGCCCTAAGGACGAGCGTGTACACTAGCCATGTCGCTAGATTAAAAGAAACACAAGGAGAAGCCTTGAAAGAGGACAAACTAGCTGAGCAGATGTTAACGGGAATGGAAAAGCGTTTAGAAGTGGACAACGATAGTTTGTACAAGTGTGAAGGAAGGACGTGGGTACCTAAGTATGGCGGAATTAGAGAGATAGTCCTAGGGAGGACGTGGGTACCTAAGTATGGCAGAATCAAGGAAGTGATATAATGTATCAAGACTTAAGGATACTTTTCTAGTGGCCCAGATTAAAGAAATCCATTGCCACCTATTTGGGGAAATGTCTAACGTGTGCGATGACCATTAGGAACCTTACAATTGCCTGAAATTCTAGAGTGAAAATGGGATAACATCAAGATGGATTTTGTTACAAAGTTACCAAGGAATTTTCTAGGACACGATTCCATTTGAGCAATCGTGGATAGATTTACCAAATCTTCTCAATCCATACTAATTCAAGAGGATTATGATTGGCAAAGTTAGCCTAACTATACATTGACGAATTAGTGAGCAAGCATGGAATGCCAATCTCGATTTCTTAGGTCGTGATAGTCGCTTCACCTCACGATTTTGGAGATCTCTCCAACAGGCTTTGGGGACCTATGTTGACTTAAGCACTGCATACCACCCTCAAACCTACGGGTAAAGTGAAAGAACCATTCAGATCTTGGAGGACATGTTAAGAGCTTGTGTGATTGACTTCGGTGGATATTGTGATAATCACCTTACCATAGTGGAGTTTTCATAACATAATAGTTACCATACAAGTATAAAAGCAACTTCATATGAAGCCCTATGTGGTAGGAAATGTCGATTGCCATTAAGTTTAAATGAGGTCGGTGATAGGCAAGTGATGGGACCCAATATCATAATTGAGACCACATATAAAATCTTTAAGATCAAGGAAAGACTAAGAACCGCCAGAGATTGTCAAAAGAAATACATAGACAAAAGGCAAAAGCCCCTGGAATTTCAAGTGGGTGATATAGTGATGTTAAAAATCGCACCATGGAAGGGCATAATCAGTTCTGGAAAAAGAGGCAAGCTAATCCTTAGATACATTGGACCGTTTGAAATTTTCATCAAGAGTTGGCCGTGTAGCATACCAATTAAGGCTACCTCAATAGTTATGCTATATACAAGAGACATTTCATGTGTCTAACTTGAAGAAGTGTTTAGTAGACAAAACCTTGGAATTACGACTGATGAAAGTTAGAATCAATAACAAGTTGAACTTTGTGGAGGACCCTATAGAGATTACCGAACGGTTAGTCTAGGAGGGGACTCTCGGAGAGGACCCGATTTCATTTTAGAATGAGAAGATGCAATGAGGAGGAAGTTTCCACATCTCTTTAAGTACAGTTGTTTAGAATTTAATCGAAGCTAAATGTCACACCCTCAATTTCCACGAACGGGGTTTTACCGTTAGGCGTGTGACATACCAGGATCTCAGACACAGTCATATCGAACGACACTATATGAATTTTGAAATAAACATTGACTTCATTCACGCTAACATAATCAGAGTTTACAATAGTGCGAAAGCGATTACAAAAGTGGTAAATCCATTACAGAACTGCTACAATAGCCATGTTTATACAAAATGTTCAATGCTGAGAATAAACTTGATGAATGCATGTCCTGAGTGCATATCCTGAAGCGTGCCTCAAAAGCTTATGCGTTCCTGTGACCTGAGAAAACATGCTAAAATGTGTCAACATA
>BJCO01377050.1:0-11987 GCA_018326465.1 Flaveria floridana | reverse complement strand
TTGGAAGACTGAGTTCTTCCTTCGGAAGTTCTTCATCCTTAAGCTTCGGAATATCTTCAACATAGCTTCGGAAGTGCATCTCTGTCTTCGGAAGTCTTTATTCAGTTGCACTCAAAGTCTTTAAAATGTAGTTTTGGTTGCACCAGCCTCATCTGCTCCAACAATATATATGTTTCTAAAAGATTAATTTACGATTGCTTGAGCGTAATAATGATCCATACTTGATCAAAGATCATACTAATGACCCTAATATCACTTGTTAGGATTGATGATGGTTCAAGTCTTCACTAATATCTAGCAGAATTCAACTAATCAAAATAAATTAAACAAGAACACAATAATATGAGTGAAACTTCTACTAAAACTATAATCGTATATCAAAGTCATCAACACATATAAAACATATTTATATATAGACTTTGCTAAACCGACTTTTTAGTCTTTAGTTAGCATAACAACATTAGCTAATAGAAAATTCACTAGACTGTGATTACAATATATTTGAATTACACGAAAAGATAAAGATACAAGATCTTCAACTCTAATCCTTAAGCTTCAACAAATAACTTTAGTAGAAAGTATCTTCAACACAGACTTGGGTAGAAAGTGATAATATACATTAAGACAACTTTTCAAAGCTTTTGTATCGTTAATTCTTTCACTGTTTAGATTGCTAATTTCCAGCAATCAATCTGGTTGCATCATCATCAGCCGACTTTCAACTGCCAATGAACACTCCATATCAAGCTATCATCGTCCAATTATCTTATCTGGAAGAAACAGATGCTTCATCTCTTTGCATATCAAAACTTCCTTTCACATATTGATGTTCATATGTCCCTCCTGCTCCTTATGTTCTTACATATGGTAAGTCCGTTCCCAACCCTTTATATCTTCCCTGCGTAAGTGCTGATTGACAGGCAATAATTATTCTTCATTCTACTTTAACTGAGGATGCGGTGGCTGAGTCATTAGGTTAACCACCACCCGCTTTATTTGGTTAGTTGTAGAGTCGGTAAATAGCAAGTCATCGGTTAACAAGATTCAAAATCTCAGGGATATTCTACGTCAGTTGACCAAGGGAACAGATTCTATTGCCACTTTTAGTCATCGATTCAAGCATTTGTTAATCAATTGGCTATTGCTGGTTTGCCGGTTGATCTGTCCGGTCAATTACATTGGTTTTTATGTAGAGTAAGAACCTCTTTTGAGACCTCCACCACCTTGGTTCATACCTCTCGACATTTATTTAGTATATGATAGGGGCGTGCACTTAAGCTGTGGGCCAAATAAAGGCATACTATTGAGTATGATGTGAGACCGTATATATGAAGAAACATGGTGGTTAAACTGAGCATACAAATGTGTATGGCATGGCTGAACCATGATGGGTAAATCACAAAACATGCTACAGTATGTAGCGTGGCCATATCCTTGAGCCACAATAACAAAACTTAACTCATATGCTATTGTGTATGGCGTGGTCTTCTAGCTGAGAAGATGAGTATACATTTTAAAAGAAAATTAACCTATGTACTAATTTATATAAAGTATCAGATTTACATTATGTCGGGACACATAGATGATAGCTTTATAATAACCAAAGCAAGGTTAATTCAAAAACTAAAAATCCAACCTAGAATGTCCAGAGCTAAGGAACTGTAAAAGTACAATCAAATAACAAGTACAAAAATTTTCCCTCAAGACTGTCAAGATTATCATTACCACTCAACTAGAAACTAACCCTGAGAAAGTAGAAAACAAACTATTAAAAAGTTCCTCATCATCTACAACTAAGATTTTAGACAAAAAAAGTTGAAAAATAGAAAAGTAAGTACAAGAGTGTGCTTATAAATCCTTCACGATGTGCAACCCACCAACCTTTGATAACAACAAGGGATCTATAAAAGCACATAAGTGGTCACATGAAATCTATCTTAGACATTTGTGACTGTACGAAAGCAATAAGGTCGTCTTATTTGCGGTACATTTAATTCAATCTAAAAAATTACATGATGTGAATAAAAGCTTAGTATCAACTATCTTTAGACCCTATCTGAATTAAGAATCTCAAGGTTTACATCATACCTTGATACATATAGGATCGATGATAGGATACAAAGGAAGATAGTTGACATTGATAAGATTTGTACAATCGAACTATATTACCATTTCATCACTATAGACTTAATTCCTATGGAATTTGAAGAATTTAATGTAGTTATAGGAATAGATCGACTAACTCATAATAATGTAATATTTGTATGTGATAGACATTTGTACAACTACATTTACTCAATGGTGAGAGGCTAGTGGTATCCGATGAGCAATCAAGAAAGACAAACAATATCATCTCACTAGAAAAAGGATGTAAATGTTAAAAGGGATACATTTATATTCTAGCATATGCCATAAACACTTTGGGGAAACAAAGGATTAAATACGTATCTAAGATGTATCATTAGTATCCATATCGTCATACACATATCCTGCTAAGCTCTTACCAAAGACTCAAAGGTCTTCGGCTTAATAGCTTTAATATAATTCTAACCATGGAAGACAAACTTGAATCCTAAGAATTTACTCTCCACCCTCTCAATCTCATTCTTTGTACAAAACTTTCTCATCACTAACTCCTTTAGATCATTCCATTATAGGTTCCTAAACTCATGGAGATCTTTGGTTTTCTTTATGGTGTACCACCAATAAATAGCATCATAAACATATGCGTAGGCTGCGAACTTCATATCTTGCTCAACCCGACAATTGTGGATCTCAATCACTGCTTCCAGCTTAGATAACCACTGAAGAGTGGAAATGGCACCACCCTTGCCTTCTAGGGAGGGAGGATTACACCCCTTGAAGGTTTTGTAAGAACATCCCTTAGACAAATCCTCATCAATAACATCATCATCATCATCTTTCTCATCCTTTCTCGAACCCTTACTAATACCATCACTGCCCTTCTTGCTAGTTTTGTTCTTTGCCTACCGTGTCCACTCTTTGGTCACTTTTATAAGGGATTCATCATTTCATCATGATCAAAGGCGTAAAGTTATGCAAGATTTGTGAATCTCATCAGCTATAGCAACTCTAATGATAAGCTCCAGAGTAAGCCTCTTTTTAGAGTCATGGGAGTTATCTTCACTAGAAGTGTGGGCAGACTCCACATGCACCTCTTCAATTGTATTTTTTCGGGTCATTGTGACCGATGGTTAACTTGTACCACTATCACGAGCACCTCTTTGAGTTTCTCCATGTGCAACTATCTTTTGGGTCATTCTTTTCCTATAAGGTTCAGATTACCAACGCTATTATTTCAGATAATATTCAGATCATGTCAAGTATTATTTATTTCGAATAATAGTTCCCACTCATGGTTAGTTACTTACTTTACTTTTCATGACTCTGTGAAATTTTCTTGTCCTTAATCATATTAGTCCCTAAACCTACTAAAAACACTATAAACCACTATGTAGCTTTACTATGTTTATCATTCTTTTAACTTTAGCTTTATTTATAACTTTTTAACTTCATATTTAGCATTGAACTTTATCATTTAACGTTAACTTACCTCTTAGCATGAAACTGCATGCACTACAATCCTAATTTAGTCCCATTTTCAATTCAAGTTTAGACATTAAAGTATCTATATCTCTCAACTAGAAAAGCCCTTCTAGGCAGCCTCAAGTTGAATTTGGACATCAGAAACACCCATTCTTAAACCAAAGTTTCATCATTAATGAGTAGCAAAAATCAAACATTGTCAACATTTAACTACGACATCAACTAGATGTCCTTAACTAACTACGAGAAAACTATGCCAAGATGCTAGTGTTTAACTTGATGTCAGGTAGCTTCAAAATCCATGGCAAATTAAAAGGGCTATCAGAGGCTATACGACCCCCTATACGCCTCATATAGTCATATACGATTCGTATAGAAAAGTTTGACATTGAAGACGAGGAAGAATTTAAGTGGCTCGAGTTATATGCCCCATGTAAGGCTATACGACGCCCTATACGATCCATATAAAAATTTGGGTGTGTTGTTTATATTAAAAGGATGTCTAAATATTGGGACTCATAATTATATTATTCTAGTAATGATTTGATTATCGTTTTTAAACATTGCAATAATGATTCTAAAAATATAATGTAAACATCCATGAATCTAAAGTCAACTCAGTCATGTTGCATCTTATTAGATTCTTTTGGAACTAAAAGCATTGACTATTAATATAAAACAAATCTTATAAAGTTTAATTAAACTTTACATAAAATATCATTATATGTATTTAACTTTAAACTTACCTTCTCGATGAAACAAACTTTTTATATGTAAATTTTGACGTTTTATTTTTATTGTGACACTAGCTTACGATTAAGAAATTTTCATAAGATGTGTTTTAATTAAGTCTTAACACGAAAACACCCAATTGCACACCTATCCTTTCCCAACAAAACCACCATCTCCGACATGTGTTTTCTTGGAAATAGGGTGTGAAATTGTGCCAAAGTTTAATTAAAAGGAGTGAGATTTGAGTAAAAGGTTAGTTCACAATGAAAAGATAATAATATAAGAAGGTAGTTAACCGGTCGTGCTTCAGGCTTCTATACGAGGAAATGACATTCATGCATCACGTAAGTTGGATGTTTAACTAAGAATCTCTAGGAGTTATAACCTCATATCCTTAGTTTCCGCGACTACACCTCTTATTATATTTTATCATAGGATGCCCACTTTGCTCCCTCCTACCATATGTACTCATTCATAAGGGTCTGAAACTATTGAATATTTTTTCAAGTCCACATGCAAGATAGGCTAATAGCTTAAAGGGTGGGAAACACGAGATAATCTTTCAATGTCGCTTGAAGTACTCGTAAATATCTAGCACAGAAAATCCTTGAGTCGGGTATTTTAATGGTTTCATTTTTTTATAACAAAATTGATCCAACTCGTTAACACGTTATTGTATTGTGTTAAGTCATTGTAAAAGAACTATAGTGCCCCTCTAACATAAAAAAAAAACTATATATATTTCAAACAAATCTCTTACTCTCTCTCTCTCTCTCTCCCCCCCCCCTCCTCCCCTTCACCCATCATCATCATCATTAACACATTAAACCACCAATTGATGGCCACCCATAAATAACCTCGCATCGCTTAAACTAAAATCGACAATGGTAAAAAATCAGTAGAGGTTACACAAACCCTAAACTGAAATGGATGCAATCTACACAATAAGTCATCATCATCATCATCATAGGGGTTTCATCCACCATCATTTCAAGGTGTAATAAAGATTTAACTAGACAAAAACCCAAATCTAAACCGGATATATTTCACTGTATATAAACTCCAAATAGACACTTTAAATTGAAGGAAGGCGATCAATAGCGTCTCCTCTCAATTGGCGGTAATGGGAGTTCGCTAGTGATGGCAGTGTTAGTATGGTGAGCGATTCGCATGAGATGGTGGTGTGCAATGAGAGAGATAAAAGGAAGGAGATAGGAAAGGGGGAGAGAGAGAGAGAGAGGGAGGGAGGTGGTGGTTGCTCGGGAGCAGGTGGCTTGAAACAGTAGTGGAAGTTGGTTCATCCGATGATAGTTAGAGTAGAGAGAAGACAGAAAATGTGAAGAAAGTGGGGTTATGTGTGTAATGTTTGTTATGCTATCAACGGCACTGTAGTCTTTTTGCACTAACTTAATGGAGCAAGACAAATAGCGCTCTAAGACCAGGTGAAAATGGTTACGAAATGAATCTATTGGACTAAAAAAAATATCTTTGAACTTTTAAAATAAAATAGTTACATAGACCAAATAAGAAATAATAATTTACTCAAAGAACTTTAAAAAACTATAATAATACTAAGTTCTTAACCGTCGCAAAGTTGTATCACGTTGTCCTAGCTCCCACATGGCCACGTGAAACTAAATAGCTAAATGGGATCTTAGTAACGAATGTCATAGCTAGGATTATTAATGAGCGTATCTAGTGCTTGCATGCCCTGCCGAGTGAGCAATATTTATAGTGTATATATGGGCAATAAGATGGATGAGACATGCTAAATTGACGAGGAATATTAGCAGATGATGAATGGTAACACCAACATCGGTTGATTTACATGTGTGATCGCCAATCATTAAATGGGTTTTCCAATTAGATTAAAAATATACGACCATATGTATCCATTTATTTCCATCTTTAGATTTTAATGTCATTTTAGTTCATGATCAATTTTTGATACATTTTGTTTTTCTTTTATAAACTTTACATAACTTTCTTACGAATCCCAGTTATCATTGTGACGTATTTAAGATTCCATATATCTTGGCTACTTGAAATTTTTTACATATATTTCGATAAAATTTTATTTAAAGCTGAGTTGTGCAATGCGCAATCAAAACCTATGGATCAAACATAATTTTTTTCACGAGAACATAGTGTTTCTATTTCTCATTTTAAATATATTATTGTCATATATTAATTTCTATCCGTTTCTGATATAAATTTTATTGAAAAGGAGTCGACGCTAAATCTATAGTTGTTTGTTATGATGTTGTCTTATGAGATGTCGTTGGCAGGGGCATGTCTTCCTCTATTTATTTTGTAGTGAGGCATAGCAGTATACGTTTGTCTCTTTTCTCTAAAAGCATATTCTTGAAGCTTTGATTGGAATTATTAAAACTTATATTATTAAGATAGGCAAGCTTAATAATATGTTATACTCTAGCTTCTTAGACACATAATTCCACTTTTATCTTTTTAAATCTTATTAATTTATTAATAAATTTGAAAGTCAACTTGCTTTCTTTGACAAGATGTGTATAAAACCAATCACATTCCTTTTATTGGTCATATCGTGATTAATTAAACCTTTGATAAATTCATGATTTTAATTAAATGCCATAATTAGCTATCATCATTTATTTTACTCCACTTGTGATCAATAAAGGAATTGTTTGTACTTTAATCTTGTTTATAGCCGATATTGCTGCGAATAATGTCATAACTAAGTGTGGCAAACACCACTAAATAAATTCCACTTGCTGTAACTAATAAGGGAGCTTAAGGTTAATTGTGTATTAAGAAAAAAGCTTTTAATATAGAATCTTATTATTAAAAAGTAAGTCAAACAATTAAATTGATTATATAACACTCTTCGTTTTTTACTTTCATATTTTGATTCTACACAATTTAGTGTGAATGCGATTTTATAAAAACTATCAAAACGGGTTTTAAAGAGGTTAAACAAAAAGACAAAATCAAAATGTTAGAGATTAAAAGAGGTATAGTTTAGTAATCACTACAAGGAAGAAAACCATAGGGGCTACAGATTTCGCCACTATTAGTTGGGTTTGTCGTCGCTATTAGTATTAGTGGCAACTTGTCGCCATTAAAGTGTCGCCGCTAATGATTCGTCGCTAATGGATTTTTTGTCGCCGCTAAGGATGTTTGAAAAATATAGCCGCTATATATGCGTTTGAAAAAATTCCGGGAATGACTTTTAGCGGCGACAAGTGTCGCCGCTAATAGTCAATTTTTCATTTTTGTTTTTTTAATTTTTATTTTTATAAACCGAATAAAACTGTGTAAAAATAAACCTAGATTTCCCAACAACACAAATAGCATACACATACAAATAGTATTAAAAAGTACATTACGAGGTTTAACTAAATATGCTAAATACATTGTTTAACTTTAACATTAAATGTCGTTAAAACAAACTTAAACTACTTAACCGCTATCCTATTCATCGTCCTCGTCCGAATCATCTTCATCAGCTTGTTGTGTAGCTTTTTGAGAGACAATAAGTTTCGTAATTTGAGACATAAAGTTCGCATTTTGAAGCTGACTTGCGATTTGAGCTTACAAAACAAAACATACATGATATGTTGTTGTATTTTGACAAAGTATAAATTATAAGATCACGCATTCAACTTTAAATATATAATGTGTGCTTCTATCATTTTGATCTATTTTAACCAAAATGTACATAATTCAACTTAAATTTATCCATTTTGACCTGTTTAAGATAAACAACAAAGATACACTTAACACCTTCAAGTTTAAGCAGTTAAAATTTATTTTTACCCATTTTGACCCGTTTTAATTCAAATTAATGTGGTTTTTTTAACTATATCAAGTGTGTTTGTATCATTTTGACCCATTTCAATAGAAATATACATAATTCAACTTAAATTTATCCATTTTAACCCGTTTAATATAAACCAACAATGATACACTTAACACATTCAAGTTTAAGCAGTTAAAGTTTATTTTCACCCATTTTGACCCGTTTTAACTCAAATTAACATGGTTTTAACTATATCAAGTGTGTTTGTATCATTTTGACTCATTTGAACCAAAATTTATATAATTTAACTTAAATATATGTAACATCTGGAAATTTTGTTTAAAAGAAAAGAAAAGAAATAAGAAAAAAGAAAAGAAAAGTATTGTTGTAAGAAAAGAAAAGAGAACCAAAATGGAGGGGTTAAAAGGGTAAAAAGGATAAAATAATAATATTATTTTGTTTAAAGAGGGTATGGCCACCCACTTCTCTGATCACACACCCTGCTCGGCAGTTTTAAAGAGAGAAAGCAAAAAGATATTCGGTTTTAAAGTGAGAAAGAAGCTAAATTCAGCCAAGGTAAGCAAATTTAGCATAATTGGTTAGGTTTTTATGGATTTTTTTACCATGAAACTGATTTCTATATGTTCTTATGTGTGTACATGTGTTCGGGTATGTGTTTTTGACATGTTTAGGTGTTAAAAATCTTTGAAAGTCCGAGTTTGAAGGAGTTGTGCTTTGAAGCTGTAAACGGTAAGTTTCTAGACCCTCATTTCTATATGTTTTTAAAAGTTTTATGGCTGAAAATGCATGTAAAAACATTTTTAGAAATGTTATGTGTGTTACCGTATGTATATGTGTATGTGTATGGGCATGTTATGCTTGTTGAGGCTTTGTTAGTATTTAGAATGGTAGTGACAAGTATAAAACATGTTAGGATGATGTTTGGGACTGAAAATAGTAGTGAAACATGTTCAACAGGTGGTCATACGTCTAAGTAAGGCTCATGCGCCTGAAATTTGCCTTAGAAAAGTGTAAGTGATGTTCATACGCCCAAACAGTACCCTTGTACGCCCAAACAGGGCCCATGCGCCTAATATTTCGCCTTAGAAAATTTTAAGTAAGGTCATACGCCCAACAGTAGCCCATGCGCCTAGAAAATGCCTTAGAAAATACTAAGTGCATGCTGATACGCCTGAACAGTACTTCAAGCGCCAAAGTTTTTGCTGAAACGCCTAAGTATAGGGGTGATGCGTCCCAATAGTGTTCATGCGCCTAAATTTTACTCAGGCGCATAAGTGTAGGCTCATGCGCCTAAACAGTTCATGCGCCCAAAAGTGAGAAAAAGTATAGGGCCATGCTCCCAAATAGTGATGAAACGCCTGAATAGGCCTCATGCGCCTACATAGTGTTAAAACGCCTAACACTTAGAATTTTTTTATGAATTTTTAAGAAATCATATTTTTAGGGTTTTGACCCTAGTTTGATCTAGGGCTTATATATGCCTATTTTATGCATAGTTATGCTTTGTTCTTAAGTTCCTTATGTATATTGATGTATAACTTTACATAGTGTGTTTATAATCATCAACGTAAAGTATTATCATTAAAGAAAAAGATAACATTAATGATAATGAAAGTGGAGCATAAAGAACGAAAGAAAGAAAAGGCTTGCAAGCAGAATAGAAGGAGGATCACAACTTATGAGCGTTGTCAGCTCAACTACCTGTATTATAGCATGCGATTTTGGCTAACTCATGAGGGTTCACACACAGGGGGATCAGTCTTGGTGACTGATCCATAGTACGAAACAGGATCTTTGTCATTCGACCCCAGAATTAATGAGGCTTTGTGTCGAAATGGTGGCTTCGGGGCACGAGCTTTGTGCCAAATAGTAATGTGGTTTTTTGCCCGGAATGGTGGCTTTGGGCCACGGGCTTTGTGCCAGATAGTAATGAGGCTTTGTGCCCAGAATGGTGGCTTCGGGCCACGATGGGGGAAAAGCTTAATAGGATCTAGAATCAGTACGAAACGAGTGAAATGATAAAGTACGAAATGAACAATTATAAAAGATAATGATAGAGTACGAAACAATCGAATTATGTGAGATAATGAAAGAAGAATAAGGTTATGCCTTGTTGTATGTACGATGAATGCTTATGTATGAAAGTAAAGAAAGTACTTTCTTATATGAACCGTATAAAGTATTTTAATACTTATAAAACCAGAACTCACTCAGCAACGCTGACTTTTATGCATTTTCAATTGGCAGGCAATGTTGCTGAGGATGGCACACGGGAGGCTACTCGGCAGAGCAAGACTGGCATCCATTCACGCATAATAATATTGTTGTTTTGTAATGAAATTGAATGAGGCTTTTGTAATTTAACAATGTTGTATTACTTAACAACAGTATTTACCAATGAAATCAATAGTTTTTAATAATTTATTTTCGCTGCTTATTTTATGAATTATATATTATATATGAAATGATATGATGATTTTCCAACTGTAAGCGTCCCGGGAAGGGGCCTTACAAGTTGGTATTAGAGCTAAAGTTTAAGCGAATTAGGTAAAATATTTTCAAAAACCTAATCTTAAACTGAGAATGAGACTAAAGGAAAGGGATGCCAGCCCGAGTAACTACATGCCATCAGGTATTTCTTTTTCCAACGATAATTGGAGTTATGTGCGTGTGCTATTTGATTATGTGCTTATAGTAGATTTAGATATTGATTTAGTCAGGATAGGGAATGCTTGGGGTGTGAAGAGTAAAGTAAGTGACTAATCATAACTGGCCACTGTAATTAGGGATTTACTATATTGGACATAAACGAAGCTATTCCTTGAATGACCGTGTTAGTGTTTGAATCTAATAGTGATTAGAGAATGGCTGGAGGTAGATCATCTAAGGCCTCTAGGGGTGGAGTACATGGTGAACGTGGTGCTGAACCGCGTGTTACTAGGAATAAGGCTAAGACTATTAAGAGGGCCCATGAAGAGCCCGAGATGCATCACCAAGAAGGTGGTGATGAGAGTGTGAACTTAAGGGCCTCGATAAAAGAGGCACTAGTAGAGGAAATGCACCAAGTCATGCAGACGATTTTTCCGTCTGTGATGACTGAAGTGATCAAAGCTGTAAGGGAGGATGAGAAGAAAGAGAGGAGAAGGACCACCGAACGGGAGGAAAAGTGACGATTGGAGACCGAGACGATTGTCTCGAGTGAGGAGGAGGAGGAAGAAGCGGTACAGGAAACTACACGAGGCTATAACTATGGGGTATTTTAAAGATGCAAGCCTCCGACTTTTGATGGAAATGCAATGCTGCTGCTGCTCACCGCTAGGTGAGAGAGATGGAAGCAGTATTGGAGATTAGTGAGTGCAGGGAGGATCAGAAGGTGAAGTTTGCCACTCACTCATTTATTGACTCGGCTCTGTGTTAGTGGGACAATATTGTCCAAGCCGAGGGCAGCGAGGCCATTAGAAAGATGAGGTGGCCAGAACTAAAGAAGTTGGTGATTGAGGAAGTCTGTCCTTACAGTGAATTAGACAAGATTAAGAGGGAGTTCCTGCATTTGGAGGCGGGAACTATGACACACCAACAGTATACCACCAAGTTTAACGAGATGGCGAGACTGGTATAGGATCAGGTGATGCCGATGTCGAAGAAGATTAAGAAGTATATCCATGGATTTCCAGCGGATGTTTGCACGCACTTGATTATTGTCTGACCAAGCAGTTTCAGGTCGGCAGTGGATTTTGCTGGGAGGTTATACGATGAGAGAGAGGTGGCGAGGTTGAGGTGAAGAGGACACGTGGTGGTAACAGGAACTGGAGTGGGAAAAGGTTTGGAAGTGGTGGTTTTACTCCAAACAACAAAAGGAGGAAAGTGGATAACCGTAGGGTGGTGT
>BJCO01377046.1:0-12426 GCA_018326465.1 Flaveria floridana | reverse complement strand
ACACACACACAGAATTCATGTTGATAATTTGGATAGCACAAGTTTTGAAATCTGTATAAACACTCAAGTCGGTATTTTGCTTTTGTGCATGAAATCCCATTGTGGTTTTGACACAGTATCTAAACTATATAAAAATATGTGGTTTTTATACGTGTACATAATGTATGCATTAGAGGTGGCAAAGTTTGACTCGTTAATATATTATTTATTTATTAGTGCTTTGAGTTGGCTTATCCTTTTGTCTTCAACTCGGAAAATAAAAGAACAGTTTCAAATAGAACATGTCAAATGTGGTGTGCGAGTCAAATGAGCTTTAATAATACAACTTCCTTAATCATTTATCTTAAACTTTAGATTATCCTTGAATATAGCATTTTTATACATCGATTAATTCAACCCTCCAAAAGTTACCTGTTATAAATTTCACCACCCATGTCATCCTTTTTCAGTAAACACAAATTCCGTGATAATATTCTTATTAACACTTGGTTATTTTCAGAGGAGACATGATAGAGCAAATTCAAAGAGTAGAAGCGAGTATTTTAACCGAAACAAGGGTGGAGATGCTGCTTCTATTGAACAACAGAGACACTCACATTATTCAAAAGAACTGAGCAGTAATGATTTGGATGTTCGGGATTTCTATTCGGGACCATTGGCTGCAGCAGAAAAGAAATATGCTAATGATATTTCTTCAACTAGAAGCAGGGTTGACGTAGTGAGTTACAAGACATTGCTGGCTGAAGAAGGTAATGACAAACATGAATTAGAATCATCAACAGATCAAAAAAAGCACTCGAGTAGGAGGATGAGGAGTCGGAGGAGGAGAAAGCATGATTTTTCTGGGAGTATGTTTGGCATCGAAAGTGGAAGATCTACATCAACTACCAAACAACCATATATGGTGAGTAATTTCTTTTTTACTAAACAGTTCATTGTCCAATTACAAGTTGCGAAATCAACATGTATCATTGTTTTATAATTTTCTTTTGTTTGATTTTTATATGATGTTCAGGATGGTCATGGATTCAATAAGATCCATTTCTCGGGTCCATTGGGTGCATCAAACATGGACCAGATGCTCAAGGATCGTGATCACCATATTCAACAAGCTGCAAGAAGAGCACGCCTTCATGGTCACTAAACTCCAGCCCGAAACAACAAAGCATATGTATCTATGTTTAGCTGCCAGCCATGCTTCTTGCTAGATACACACACACTATATATATATATATTACGAGAGAGAGAGAGAGAGAGAGAGAGAGAGAGAGAGAGAGAGAGAGAGCTCATTTCTTTCCCGCAACTATATAACACTGTACATAGTAAATTTTTTGCCGTAATTCTCTTTAGTTTAGAATTTATGTGGGAATATTGGCTCGCATAAATTTTGAAGCAGAATTTGAGTTTTCATCTGCATCTAAAGGTTTCTATTCTACAGTGATTTTAAGACCATGAATAGTAGCTTGAGATTGAAAGCCCAATTTTAATAGAAATAAATGTGTGAGTTTTTAAAATATGTAGTATTGTGATTATCAACAATGTATAAATGCATTTTATCCTATCATATGTTAGTGGTATTCCTTGTCGAATCATGGACATCCATGATGAAAAAAAAATAATTCAATAATAAACTTGACCTGAAAAACTGCTGGAACAAGTATGAACTTGTATTCGATTGAATTAAACCTGAAAACATCAAAACTTTGTTCGATAGACTTCATTAATACACAATAGATCGTTGCCAATGAAATGTTGTGATGGTTTGTGAAACAATTTTGAAAACCGTTTAACACTGGTCTCAAATTTGAGGTTTTCAGCAATGTTGATCAAGCCTATATGACTTATACGATTAGGGCTCTATGACAGCGTTTGGGCATTGGTTTGTCAACTAGACCAAATACAGGCGTAATAAAATGTTGTTTATGACTCAATTACATAACAATAAACATAAACCAAATGTTTAATTTTGACCTATAACCATTAAATAATAATGCATGCTCAAATGGTTAATACTCCCTCTTAATCCATTTTGATCCATGCATACCATGATTTCAATCTTCAATGAGAACCCATTTGTCCTCCACCCGGACAAAGTCTTCATCTTCAAACTCTTCTTCACCATCCTCTTCTTCTCCATGCAATCCAGCTTGAATTTTACTTGCAACCTCATTATCATCCACATGTGTGGATCGGTAGTATCTAATTGTACTTGCCTTCATCGGTAGTATCTAATTGTACTTGCCTTCATCCACAGTTCAAGCTCCGCCACTGCTTACCTTTCTTTTGTTGTACTTTAGCTTGCCGTTTGTACAACCAATAATGTTTGCTTTGCTGCACAAGAACTCACAGATTTGCAGTTGTCTAAGTGAAAACTTTCGGGATCCGTGGACTGCTATGCTTAATTGTGGAGTTTTTCTCTCGTCCATAACCAATATGCCCAAAACGTATTGGTGGTATTTTTGGTTGATTTTCTTATGAAACTAGTATCGCTCCTGTCCACAAGCGTGATAAAATTTGCCTAGGGTGTAATTTGATAATAAACTTGATCTAGAAGTATTGGTAGAAATAAACAAATACGAACTTTGTGTTCCATTGAACACAAACTAGCAACATCAAACTTTGTTCGACAAACTTGATCGTTACCAATGAAATGTTGCAACGATTTGTGAAATTTGAAAATCATTTAATGCATTCTGGACTTTGCCGTTTCTAGTAACGTCTGACCAAATCTGTATGAATAACTAGATTTATTAAACTCGTGAATTACACGAGTTGAATAACTAAAATATTAAATAAAATAAAGTTTTATCAACTATAAAATATGTTCTAAGATAAGACATGCTTGAAATCTTTCTTATTATAAATAGAATGCAAATTTTGTTTCAAAACAAACATTTAAAAATATGTTGTTTTTTAAAACTCTTATTATATCTCCTGATATTAATTAATTTTCTTTTATAAAAATTTAACTTTTTAAAAACACTAATTTTAAATATTTTTTTATTTTTAAAACAATTTCATGTTATAGAAAATTTCTGATTTTATAAAAATTTATTTGTTTAGAAATAATATTAATAAAAAGATCTATTTTTTAGTTTAGTAAAAAAATAATTTTAATCTAGAAAAGAATAATTAATGTGATTGTTTAATAGGAGAGAGAATCAAAAAAATTTAATATGAAAAAAGGTGATGATGTTATTCGTCCTTATATTACCATTTTATTAAAGTATAAATATAAGATGTAGAGCGTACAATATTTTTTGGACTTTGGCACCAACCCATATATAAACATGATAAAACTTTGTTTATGACCCAATTAATAAACAATAGACATAACCAATGTTTACCTTTAACTCATAACCATGAAATACTAATGTTGACCCAAAAGATTATAATGAATTAACATCAATATGACAGATTGACAGATATAATTATAATGTTAATCAAATGATTGCTAGAGTTATAGATTGATTTGTACAGTAAAATTAAGATATATTATGGTACGTAGTAGTGGACAATGAAAATATATAAATGATACTTTGAGAATGTTGCTTTTGATTTTATGAGACCAGTCATATTTTACGGACAAATATCTGTTGTTAGATATGATATCTTTTATTTAAAACTGGTTTGGTTTAAAATATTTCATGATTCTTAGCATTTATTTTTTTCTGTTGGGGAATCGGGATTGTTATACGGTGTGTTAACTAAATGGTTTTTGGTGTGTACTGTCACACCCCGGGCCCAAGGAGGGTGGAACGTCACAAACTGACAACATACTTGATAGCGGAAACAAACCATCATAAGAGCACACAAGGAAAGAAATCATATGACATTACATTTAATTAACAAAGTCGGGCTATAAGAGTTGAGCCCGGGTCACAACAATAATAATTCAGTATAAAATACATCCTGGAGTTTAACAATCATCAAATTAAGTTGTCCAACGATAATTTCGAACTAAGTAATGCCATGTGGTGGTCACGGAACTAGGTCATCCATAAAAGTTCCCCAATCCTACCAAGCTTCCATCAAAGATTACCTGAAACATGCTCAAAAAGGTTTTGTGTCAACTAAAAAGTTGGTGAGTTAGAGTGCTTAAAGTTTAAAAACAAAAGAACTCTTTAGAATCCATAAGTAGATTTTAAAATCATAAGTATCACCGTTGCAGGGTCACAATTAACACTGCACTCAGTCCCGACTAGCCTCTTCTAAATTTGTGTTTATACCGGTTAACCCATAGGGAGAACTGAGCCTCAAACATTGCACCATACCTACTGGATGGTTCACCATAGTATCTTATAAAAACATGTCACATGACACAAATGACCCCGCGGGATCTTAGTGTGGTACCCTTCGTATGATGTCATTGGGTTATGACGGAAGGCACTGTGTGTGGGGATTCCCTAAGTAGATCTACCATATAAAACAAACGGTTCATAGAAGAATTAATGATTGTAACACAAAATATAGCAGGTCATAACAAATACCACAACATAAAAGCATCTCATAACAGTATGATAATAGATTCAGTTCAAAAATAGCATGTTCCATCCCAAAACAGTAGTAAAGGGGATCACTAAAACTCACCTTAGAATCAAACAACGGTTTCATTAAGCACTGAGAAAGTCCAAGTCATAGCACCCTATTATCAGAATATATTTAGTAAGCTATATATATTCTTAGACTATGGACACTGTAACTAAGTGTGTTTTGTGGTCACAAGCTCATTTAGTTTCTTTTCTTAAGGGTTGGTATAAAAAAGTTTCCTTTTTAGGAAAGTTAGGATTTTCAACACATGAAAGATAAGTTATATGCTTCTTATGAATTTTTTAATATAGCAATAAGCTTAATAAGAGTTCTTGGTTATATGTTAACTAAAATTTTAGTCATATTTACATATTTTACACTTTGATCCCTCAAATTTCGAAATTTACAATTTTTACCCTAAGGTTTGTTTTCTTTGCAATTCTTGACCCAATATGACCCTTATTAATTTCATAAGGTTTTTATAACTTGTTTAGGAATGTTTAAACTCCAAATTTCTAGAATTTAGTTGGTCAAATTTAAAACACAAATTTTTAGTTACCAGTTACAGTAAAACCGATAATTTTAAACGTCTAGTTTTAAATCGTTTAATTTCAACCCATAACCCTCAAATATTACTTTAAGGACTCCTAAAAATATCTATAATCTGTTTAAAATATGTTTTTAAGATATCATGAGCGTTTCTAAAATAACTCGTTTAAAACTCGTTTTCACCCGGAACCGAACATCCAAATACATTTTCTTCTAACTTTTCACCTTTAGGGTCACCAAACAAGCTCATTAAGCCTATTTTTCCATTCTTTTTACACATTCAACCATCATCACCAAATTATATACATTTAACATCACTAAACTACTGGAATTAAAGATTATCTTTCGTGTTATACATGTATGGCATACTTGTTACTTCTAAAGGGTGTTTTACACCATTTACACATGTGTAACCATCATAGTTTGTACATAAACGTCCCCAAATCTTTTTATAACTTTCAAACCAGATTATTATGATGCTCATAAGCTGTTTTTAAGCAGGTTTTAACATAGGTTGAGGAGGTTTTCAAAACAAGTGGGTTTTTGTGCTAAAAAACACAAAAAAGAGGGTTTCTGGGTGAAATCTTGTGCACCAACTCTTGATTCACTAACTTTATTTAGAATGTACCTTTTGTGAAGTTGTGAGTTCCATAAAATAGTGCTATAGCCGCAAGTTTCTGTTTGGAACAAGAAAAGTAAGATTTTTGATAGTTAAGAGGGGAAAATAACAAGAAATAGCTGGTCCGGGGGAGATGAAGCTTACACTTTGAGGATGTAGTGATTTTGAGATGATTTGGAGAGTAGATGGGCTGTCGAATCTTAAACTTGAGCTGTACTTCTTTAATCTTGCAAGTTCTTTCAAAAAACTCGACTTTTTGGTCACCTAGTAGCTTGAACTAGCTCCAATTTGTGTTGTTCTTGAAAATGGCTTTTGAAACTTGTAGGAAATAGAGAAAAAGTGCAAAATTCTTAAAGAGGATAGATAGAATTCATGAGAGAGGAAGAGAAAGTGAAATGGGATTTATGGTTGCATGTATGGGGAATAGAAAGGAAGGTGGAGTGTGTAAATGGTTTTTGGTAGAATCAAGGGAGGAGGGTATTGGTAGGAAGGGGGTGGCCAAATGCATGGGGAGAGAAGTGAATTTATTTTGAAAATTTTCTTTTGTAATTGTTGTGTAATGTATTTGTTGGTAAGTTTTAGTTTTATAAACTTTTAAGTGTAATTTCACATATGCAAGTGTGTGTGTCGTAAATGTGCATATATACACACACGCATTTTATTAGTTTTATTTAAATTTTTTGATATTGGACCCTGAATGGATCATTCGTATCAATTCATGAGGTGGTTGACGGTTGTTCTGGTTGGAATAAATTACATGTCCAAGATGTAGTGCGGGTGAAAGCAATAGAAGAAAAGTCTAACTGTAGGTTATCCACATTTGTTAATGCGGATCTGTAAGAACAAATACGGCCAAACATTTGTTCTTCCGCATTTAGAAATGCGGATGACATGGAGGAAATGCGGATGAAGACCACCAATCCACATTAATTAATGCGAGTAACATTACAATTGTTGATTACCCTTTTGCGCTTGAACAAGTATTCTAATGTGAAGTTGGTAGGGTAGTTTTAGTCATTTTCAAAAACCACTTCATAATTTCTAGACTAAGGCACGTCATAGTAGATTCTTCTAAGACAATTAAGCACATAAAAATTAGCATGGAAAAATATAATAATAATGCAAGATTAGTTGGAGTCAAAAATAGAACCTAGGAGTCGTTGTTACATTCTCCCATCGTTTGGGAAATTTCATCCCGAAATTTAGCTTCAATTGATTTTTGAACGAGTGGACTTAAAGAGGTGCAGATACATCTTCCTCATCTCGTCCTCTCGTTCCCAAGTGAACTCGGGTCCTTGCTTAGAGTTCCATCTTACTTTGACCTTTGGTATATGGCTTCGTCGTAACTTATTGACTAACCGGTCTGTAATTTCTATAGACTCCTCCATGAAGTTCAGTTTGTTATTAATTCTAGCTTCGTTCAGTGGTAATTCCAAGGTTTTGTCTACTAAAACTTTTTCAAGTTAGACACATAAAATGTGTCATGTATATAGCTTAATCCTTGGGGTAGCCTTAATTGGTATGCTACCGGGCCAACTCTTGAAAGAATTTCAAACGGCCCAATGTATCTAGGACTTAGCTTGCCTCTTTTGCCAAATCTGATTATGCCCTTCCAAGATGCGATTTTTAACATCACTCTATCACCTACCTGGAATTCTAGGGGTTTTCGTCTTCTGTCTGCATATTTCTTTTGACGATCTCTGGCTATTCTCAGTCGCTCATTAATCTTAATTATTTTTTCTATGGTTTCTATCATGATGTTGGGTCTCATTACTTGGCTATCACCAACCTCATTCTAGCTTAATGGCGACCGACATTTTCTACTATATAGGGCTTCATGCGAAGCTGCTTTTAAACTTGAGTGGTAACTATTATTATAGGAGAACTCCACTAGGGGAAGGTGAGTATCCCAACTTCCACCAAAGTCAATCACGCAAGCTCTTAGCATGTCCTCCAAGGTCTGAATTGTTCTTTCACTTTGCCCATCAGTTTGAAGGTGGTATGTAGTGCTTAAGTCAAGACGGGTCCCCAAAGCCTGTTGGAGAGACCTCCAAAACCGTGAAGTGAAGCGACTATCACGGTCCGAGATAATCGAGAGTGGCACCCCATGCCTGGTCACTATTTTGTTAATGTATAGTTAGGCTAACTTTAACAAATCATAGTCCTCTTGTATTGGTAAGAAGTGAGCTGACTTGGTAAACCTATCCACGATTAGCCAAATAGCATCATGATCACGAGACGTCCTTGAACTATTATGATGTTATCCCATTTCCACTTTCGAATTTCAAACTATTGTAAGGTTCCTGATGGTTTTTAATTTTCAGCCTTTACCATCACGTATGTCAGACATTTCCCCACCTAGGTGACAATAGACTTCTTTAATCTGGGCCACCAGAAAAGAATCTTAAAGTCTTAATACATCTTGTCACTTCCTGGGTGAACCGAATATCTAGATTTGTGGGCTTCGTCTAGGACCATGTCTCTAATTCCGCCATACTTAGGGACCCACATCCTTTTTCACACTTATATAAACCATCATTGTCCTCTCCTAAACGTTTTTCCATTCCCGTTAACATCTCCTCAGCTAATTTGTCCTCCTTCAAGGCTTCTCTTTACGCTTCTTTTAATTTAGCAACAAGGCTAGTATACACGCTCAGCCTCAAAGCATCAACACGAAGGGGTTTGTTTATTTCCTTTCTACTCAAGGCATCTGCCACTACATTTGCCTTACCGGGATGGTAACAAATCTCATATTCGTAATCGCTTAACAACTCTACCCATATTCTTAACAACTTCACGTTGGACACTAGTGGACAGACCCAAGGGAGCAAAGGTGATTGGCACAACATGGGTTCTTCGTTGCAAGAAAGATGACCAGGGGGTCATCATCAGAAACAAGGCACGGTTAGTAGTTCAAGGATTCAGACAAGTTGAAGGCGTGGACTACAATGAGGTATTTGCACCAGTGGCTAGGATGGAAGCAATTAGGATCTTCCTAGCCTATGCATCCTACATGAAGATCAAGGTGTATCAATTGGATGTGAAAAGTGCATTTCTACATGGTGAAATCCGTGAGACAGTATACGTCAGTCAGCCAGAAGGTTTCGAAGATCCTTATCATCGAGGCAGAGTTTTTAAATTGGAAAAGGCTTTGTATGGGCTACATCAAGCCCCTCGAACCTGGTATGAGAAGCTCTCCACACACCTGCTGAAACATGGCTTTTGAAGGGGAGTAATTGACTGCACGTTATTCATCAGAGAAAATGATGGTGATTTACTACTGGTTCAGATATATGTGAATGACATAATCTTCGGTTCCAAAAACGAAGCATTGTGTAAAGAATTTGAATCGGTGATGAAAGATGAATTTGAAATGAGTTCCATGGGAGAGATGAAGTTCTTTCTGAGTTTACAGGTGGATCATACACCAAATGGAATCTTTCTACATCAGACCAAATACGTGGGGGACATTCTGAAGCAGTTCGATATGGAAAATGTAACGATGGCTGGTGCCCCTCTTGCCGCGAACCATAATATGCACCTGATGAAAATGGGGATTTGGTAGATGCCACCATGTATCATGGAATGATCGGATCTCTAATGTATCTCACAGCTTCTCGTCCTGATATCATGTACGCCACATGTCTTTGTTCCCGATATCAGTCAAAGCCAAAAGTAAATCATCTGTTGGGGTGAAGAGGATCTTTCATTATCTGAAGGGTACTCCAACACTCGGGTTGTGGTACCCTCATGATGATGACTTTGAACTTACAGTGTATAGTGACTCAGACTATGGTGGATTCAAGATGAACTACAAGTCGACATCTGCAGGGTGTTAATTTTTTAGAAGGCGGTTAGTCACCTGGCAATGTAAGAAGCAGGCGTCTGTTGCTCTGTCAACATGTGAAGCTGAATATGTTGCTTCTACAAGTTGTTGTTCTCAAATCATCTGGATTCAACAACAAATGCGGGAATACGGTTTGCAATTTACTAACACTCCTATCTTTGTTGATAATTATACTGCTATAGCTGTAACCAAAAATCCGGTACAACATCCAAAAACCAAACACATCGGCATTAAATATCACTTCATACGTGATTGTTTTGAAAAACATTAAATCGATGTAATTAAAATTAACATGGATTTTCAACGCGCCGACCTCTATACAAAAGCTTTTGATAAACCAAGATTGGCGTAAAGAAGAAAGAGGATGTAATTCCGGAGGAGTCGCACTCATAGTCGGTCCGTATGTTTTTCTGTCAAATTTATTTTCTTTTATTTTATTTTCTGTCTTAAAAATATCAAAAACTCAAAAAGATTTTTTGATTTAGAATTTTAGGGTGAGAATGTTTAAGTTCCAGTATTTAGCACTTAAAAAAGGGGGCAGGCAGGTAAGCTGAAAAGCAATGAAATCAAATCAAAGAAATTGATTCAGTATAATGGAAAATGATAGTACACAGGCATCTTATTGTTTAGGACACCAAAAGGAACTTTAGCTTTGCAAAGTTATATTAAAGTCAAAGGAAAATTATAAGTCTGAGAAGTCAACGCCTAATAAGTTGAAAAATGATAGTAAGCTAGTCTGTTACGGTGGTTACATGGAGAAAGTAGATCTAGGGGTTGCAAGTTCATTATATGATGTGTCGGTAGATTCAACACCATAGATTAGTAGACATTATTGGTGAATCACGCAAATTAAATCATTCAACAGGTTGTGAGTTCCCATCTTATCCCTGGTCTGCACAATCAATAATTTTTCAATAAGGGGTGAAGAGCAAAGTGAAAGCCATAAATGTGTGCGAATGACCAAAACTATGAGCAAAGCAGATGACAAATGTGAAACACAATCAAGTTAATGAAAATTGTTGTTACTGCGTTAAACTAATTATAAAAATGCTCTAACAAGAGATAGGTTGTGTGCCTCTCTGTTGTGCGGTGGCACTGACCTGAGGGTAAGCATAACTATATGTTTTAAAAATTCATTGTTGTTTATGCCTCTCTGCTGTGCGATGGCACTGACCTGAGGCTTAGTATCTCTTTGAAATCTCTTAGAATAGTTTCTTCTTGACAAAAACCCGTAGACCGCTCAACATCTCCTGAGGAAGGTTGATTACCATATAAGTGTGGGATCCACAAATACATGTTGATTTAATACACCTAATTAATCACTAATGTGTGTCAAAAATCTGTGTATGGATTTATATGGACAAATATACTGACAATCATCGTGGCTGCATCTCTCGATGGTCAAAATCAATGTGTCCTACATAACAGCTCTAGCATGATTTCATGTTAGTGCCTTTAACTCTTAGATGAAAGAGATTAAGTGTAATGTATATTTAATGCTCCTTGTTATTGATATAAATATAAAAGGTCCCATATGATTATGTTTTATGTCTGTCTGATTCCATATGAATCTTTCTAGAAATAATGAAAATGTATGAAGTTGTTCTGCTCAGGGGGGAGAAATCATTTAAGTGATATTTAAAAGTTTTCAACCCTCCTAAAATGAAAAACATAAAAATATGTCTTGTTTCAGTTTATTTTAAGTTTTTTTTGTTTTAGTTATGTTTGTATTGAGTCGATGTCGGACTATGCAACCAAACTGAACTCTTTGAATGACACATAATGAACCGAATGTTAATTGTGAGAAGCTTGTTCCTGAAAGATAAAAGGGTCACGTCTGAGGTGATCAAAAGGTTTTTAGTTAAAAGGATCACGTCTGAGGTGATCAAAAGGTTTTCAGTTTAAAGGATCACGTCTGAGGTGATCAAAAGGTTTTCAGTTCAAAGGATCATGTCTGAGATGATCAGTGGTCATAATGTCATTTATCAAAAATAAGTATGTGAAATAGTGGGCCAAACGAAGTCAAATCCATAAGTATGGACCAATTGCATAGTCGGACCATAAGTTTGAGTCAATCGTATGATTGGACCATAGGTATGAGTCAATCGTACGATTGGACCATAAGTATGGGCAAATCACATGACTGGGCCACAAGTATGGCTCAATCGCACGACTGGACCATGAGGATGGCCGAGTCGCGTGATTGGCAAACTTTGTATGAACCAATCATACGACTGGTTGAATGGGTATAGGTCAATCGTACGAGTGAACCTCAGTCGCACGTAAGAACCATACGTATGGGTCCAGTCGCACGACTGAAACTCAAATCAGTATAAAACGGGGGTTCAGCTGGTCGTAACCCTACAATTTAATTCAAATTCTCTCTAAACAACCGACTACCCAAGGACCCTTTTTCAAATTTTCGTGCGATTTCCGTAGATTTCCTGTTGCTAACGGATATACATTCATCTATAGGTACAGTGAGGATGAAATCAAGACACATGATAACGTTAAAAGAATCTAAAGTGTCCGAATGATTTAAGACTAATACCGAACTAAGGAAATCTAAATTTGGACCTTTAAATGGACTTAAAAGTGAACTTAAAAGATAGTAGGTGTAACACCAAGTCTTGTGTAACACCCGGAAGTTTGACTTTTTGGTAGGCTATGCGACTGAGCCTCAGTCGCCTGTGATTTATGCGACTGGAGGTTCAACCGCATGGCTATTCGGCCGATTGAAGCTCAACCGCACGATTGAAGTTCAACCGCCCGAATGAAGTATGAGCCGCATGGAACACGTGCGATTGGGGTCCAATCGCATAGTGTTGATGCGACTGAAGGTCCAGTCGCCCCTGGACCAGATGCGACTGAGCAAAGCCTA
>BJCO01377042.1:0-13403 GCA_018326465.1 Flaveria floridana | reverse complement strand
TGGTATCCTTACGAGGGAAACTTTGAGCTACATGGATATACAGATAGTGATTATGGTGGATACTGCCAAGATAGAAAATCTACAACGGGTGGTTGTCAGTTTCTTGATCCCCGATTAGTCTCATGGCAATGCAAGAAACAAATGACTGTCTCTGTTTCAACTGCAGAAGCTGAGTACATAGCTGCATCAGCAGGATGTTCTCAAATCCTTTGGTTGCAAAACCAACTTCTGGATTATGGGTTCTATTTTCTTAAAACACCCATTTACATTGATAACACTGTTACTATGTTCATTATAGCTAATCCACTTCAACATTCAAAAACAAAAGATATCAAAATTAGATATCATTTTCTCAGAGATAACTCTGAAAAACGTCTAATCATTTTGATTCAAATTGCAAATTAAAAATAGTTGGCAGATCTATTTACTAAAGCCTTCCTACCAGGACGGTTTGAGTACTTAGTGAAGTCAATTGGTCTTATTAACCATATGTAAACCTGGTTTCAGTTCTTTGAATCTTATCATGATCAGAACCCTCCGTAAACCAAAAGGTCATAATAAGTGAACCTTTCAAAGTTATTTGCCTAATTGTACTTTGTGTGTGTGTGTGTGTTTTCTTTTATAGAAAAACAAAATACAAAAGTAGAAAACTCAAAAATTAAAGATAAAAAATATAAAACAAAATCTCCAAAAATAGGGTCTTTCTTTATTTGTTATTTCATTTTTAGGAATGAATTTTTTTTTTGCAAAAATATGAGAAATAATAGTACATTAGTGAGATCAGTTGCATACTTCACTTTCTAATAAAGTCTGACATGATCAGATATGATATGTAGACAATATCATGCTAGTATATTGAAAAAGTAAATTCTTGTGACTAAACTAAATCTCTATGCTTGTATGTGTATTCATCTGAGTACTTTTGAGTTGTATTAGCTTATCAGATTGATTGCTTGTTAAGTTACAACACTCACACCTGATGGTGATGTGTCTAATCATGAGATTTGTTACAAGCATCATCTCACTTCTTTGTTATGAGTCATCATAGACCTCAAGTGCTGAGATATCCTTTGTTGTAAGTCATTACAGACCTGGATATTCTCCTATGATGCAAAAGATGCCAATGTACACAACCTATTCAAATGGATGGTTAGAGTTGATCAAATGGTTATCCATGATCATTCTTTGTTAAATTAAGTAACATGAACTCTAGTTATGCATATTTATCAGGTAATAAGTTGAGAATATGTGCTTACTTGTATGTCTTGATGATAGTTGATCTCTCTAAGTCTTTGTACGAGTCACATCATGTCATATCAAACTCTACCCTAATCAATCCAAGAATTGAAAAAGTAAGTGAGCTGATCTATTTGTTAAAAACACTCATTTTCTATCCTTAGATCTTGTGTCTCCTTTGCTGTGATATCACTGACCTGGAACACACTTGATCAGGATTTATTCATTGTCTATGACTATTCACATTTTACTTTATTTTAACTTGCTGATCTTCACTGATATAATCTCACTGCAGACAATGATTCTATTGTAAATATTAGATTTTGATTCTACTTTAATTTTGATTTATGCATGTTTTTTGTGTGCAGGCAATTTAACAATGATATGTGTGATCTTATTATGTTACCTTGGGAAACTTTTAAGTTTATAAAACTTAAAAGTTTAGGGGGAGTAATAAATGTAAGAGCTTTCTCAGAAAATCAAAATTAAAATGTTGAATGGAAAGGATGATGCTATATGTTCAAAGCATGTGTGTGTTTTTGATAATGTAAAATTAATGAACCTATAAATTTACAAGTGGAAAAGCTTCTTACAAATATTGAAAACAAGAAAATTTGTTAATTTTAAGACTAAAATGAAGGGAAAATTAATTTTGAAATTTTAAATTAAAAGAAAATGGGCTAAAATGTTAAAAGTGAAAATTGAGGGTCAAAAATGTAATTTTTATAGGAAAAATTCAAAATTCTGAAAATTATTTGAATATTAGTACGTGAACAGTTCTAATAAGTCTAAACAGTGTTCAGATGAAAGATGTGAAAAATGCCAGTGTATTGAACCTCATGCGTCTAAATAGTGACCATAAGTCCATTTAGGTGTATGATGAGTTTTCAAAATTTTTACAAGTGTTTAGGTCATCCTCATAAACCCATGCACCTGAACAGTTGTCAACCGTCTGAGAAATTGGGTAAATTTGGTAAACTGTTAGACGGTTTATCATTCCCATGCGTCTACACAGTACCAAGACGGTTTGTGTAAAATTGACCAAGTGTTGGACGTTTCTATAGATACATGCGGCTGAACGGTGCTCAACCGACTGAACAGTTAGAACCGTCTGAACAGTTCTCATGCGGCTAAACAGATGTCATGCGTTTGACCCCAAACACCCAAACAGTGCTCACGCGTCTAAAATTTTACACTTAGTATATAAAAAACACTTCTCATTTTTTCTCTTATTCACAACCCACAACCTCAGACACTTAAAAACAGTCGATTCCTTTTCACTCATTTCACTCAAATTGTCATTTGTTTCTGAAAATTCTTATTCAAAAGTGTATATATGTGATTTACGAATGTAAGCTAACTGAATAAATCATTTCATTTCAAGTGTTAGATTCAAAATCAGTCAGACGGTTCTAATCTGTTCAGACGTTTGAACCCTAAAACTTGAAAATTTTGAAAATGATAAGTCAAATGAATCAAAGAACTGAAATTGATCACATATTGTTGATATACACCGAATTTCGAACATATTGACATATAAAACTGGTGTTTTCCTGATCATTGATTTCATGGTGTTCATCTTCGTTCGAATGAAGAAGATGAATAGTTCAAAATTTGAAAATATTTTTTTATAAAAAAATTAATTAATTAATTCATAAGAACTTAATTAAAAAATAACTTTGATCAATGATAAGTGAATTAATGAGTTTTAAAACAATAATACAACAAAGTATATTTAATATGATTTTAACAGAATTTTAATTAATTCTAGAAAATGATTAAGTACACTTGACGTTAAATAAAACCTACTGTTTTAAAACATAATAATTCTTTTATATTAATTCAAAGTTTAACACAATCAAATCATTTCAAATTCATCAAGATATCTAAATTTGTGTGTTTGTTTGTGCAGAAGGCTGAACTAAAATTTGAGCCAAAGCATAATGTGGCTGCTTTCTTAGATGAAGATAACAGAGAGGCCACTGGCTATGAGGAAATGATTAGATTCTTGCTGAGGAGTAAATATGTATATGCAATGTGTGAAAGGCCTCTGATCCATGCAAGACTGATCAAAAGATTCTGGAGAACAGCAGAGGTGGAAAGAGATGAAGCTGGAAATAAAGTAGTGAGAGCATTTATTTCTAATGATAGAATGCTTGAAGTCTCTAAGCAAGCAATAAGGATAGCTCTTAGACTGGGGGAAAATGGCCCTGAAGATTTATCAGAGTATATATTCAATGAATGTAGGAATGTATTCATGCAGATGGGTCACCCTGACCATTTCCCCAAGAAGCAATTCTTTAGGACTATATCTTTCAACAATGCATGTCCAAGAGAAGTGCTGGTTGGGATTCATTCCCAATGGACATTACATACCCCATCATTGCCTTAGCCACCAGTAGAAGATTCAATATGGCTATGTGGATCATGAATGGATTTATCTTTAATTTAGAAAGAGGAACGAGAAACAAGTACTTGATGTATCCAAGGTTTCTTCAACTGCTTATCAATGAAGACCATCCTGATTTATATGTTGATGGTGTTGAAGGTGATAAGCTGCAGTTGGAGCATATGTTTGAAGTGGTTTATAAAAGACTTGCAGTTATCACAGGTGCTCTAAACATTCCTCTTTTTGACTATATGAGAAATGTAGCAATGCATATTATGGATATCAATCAACAACACTTCCATTTGACTGAAGATGAGCTAATAGATCCAAATGATCTAATTGAAGATGTTGTTGATGAGATGGTTGATGATGAAGATGAAGATAATGATGATGATGAAGTTACTGAAAGCTCATCAGATGAAGATGATGATAGTGATGATGATGATGGTGCTGATGGTGCAACTGAAGCACAATAATCAGTTAGCAGTGAAAGGACTGCTTCTTATCATGTTACTGAGACCCATGATCTGGGTGAAGGAACATCTAGTGATGTTATTCATGAGGAAACTATGAATGAAGCTCAAGATGATGAAGCAGTTGTTAATGTGCATGATGAAACTATTGTGCAACAAGAAGATGCTCAAAAACAAAACTTTGATTTTGATTTTATGGAAGCAATACTTTCTGAGCCTATTTTTCAAGGCACAACTCATGGAGAATCTGAAGATATGCCAGTCATTATAGCACAAAATGTGTCTGTACAGACTGATGACAGTTTAAAGGTTGATGAGCTGGAAAAATTGAAAGATGAAAATCTTGCTCAAGAAAGAATAATAGATGAATTGAAAGCTGAAAATGAAAAACTGAAAGAGATAAATATGTCTCTTGAAAAATAAATGATTAAGTTGAAAGAAGAGAATGAAAAGCTAAAAGAAGAAAGTCAAAGCAAGGATGAAAAACTTGTGGTGTTTGCAAAAGACAAAGAAGATGTCATAAAGAACTTTGAAGTTATGATCAGTGACTATGATCTTCTTGAAGAGAAATTCAAGAAATTATCTGAAGAGAATGGCATGTTAAAAGATGAGTTAAGCAAGTCAAAGGAGTCTCAAAAGCCTAACTCTCCAGATATTATGGTTGTGTATGAGATGACTCCCATTGATGTTGAAAGAACTTCTGAGATGGAGAAAGGAAAGAGGGAAATAGATAATATAGAGGGGGCGGCTGAAAATTTCTTGAAAATGTTGAAAATTTCTTAAATGATTAAGTTGAAAGAAGAGAATGTTGAAAATTTCTTCCGAAAATTTCAAGTGGGTTCCCTCCCATTTGAATTTTTTTCACACACATTATTTGTTTATATAAGTTTATAAAATTAACCTCTTTTAATTTTATAAATCAACCACACTCTTATTTGTTATTATTTAACCTATTTAAATAATAATACAAATAATTTATCTTGAACAAATTATCCATATAATTTATTCTATTTCAAATGCAATAATTTAGAAAACCCATTTTCTAAATTGGCGTCAATACTTATTTGCTTGATCATATCAACAAATAAATATTTATTGGTGTTTGTTTAGCTTATTATTGGGTATGACCCATCTTGGATCATAACACCCTAACCACATCAATATTATATGTGTCTTGGGGATATAAGATCCAACAATAGCAGCAAGAAGATCCATGTGTTCCTTGGCTACTTCAACAGTAACATTTCCCAGATTCTCAGTCTTTAGTTTTGTTGAGTTTGTTTCTGTGATGTTGTATTGAGCACCAGATGATCCTGATATTTCACTTCCAGATGACCCACTCTGAGAATTTACAGATGAGTTGGATACAAATGTTGTTTGAAGAGGTGCTCATGATGAAGTTGGTGTGGGAACAACGTTATGTAGTGATGAATTCCGCGTATATGACCCTTTCTTGGACTTGTATTTTAGCCTCAGCTCCTCCTCCCTTAGCTTCAAGATAAAATCATTGATGTCAAGAGTGGCTAAAATATCATTCAATCTCAGATTAGAAACAAAGGTATCCCATTTATCCGTTAATCCATCAGCAAAGCTTGCAACTTTATCTTCCATTGATGTAGTTACTCCATGTGTGTGCAACTCACTCATAAGATGATAAAATGTGTCTATAATGTCATCTAAGCATTCATTACCAATGGATGAGAAGTTGTCAAATTCCTTCTTCAGGGCTTTGGCCTTCAGTTCCTTTAACATCGCATTACCATCGAATCAATTTTCCAAAGCTGACCACAACTTCTTGGACTGTCTATGGTCTAAAAATTAATGGAAAATTTCTTTAGGAATCGACTATGTCAGTAAGGAATAAGCTTTCTTCTCAGCATTGTGAGCAACCTTTTGCACTTTATTCATCCCACTCAACGTGATTTTAACACCATTAGCTCCAACCGGTGTAGAGTAACTAGTTTCAATAGCAATCCACAAGTTAGGGTCTACACCATTAAGATAAATCTCAAACCATTGTATCCATTGTGGGTATTCATCCAAAGTCAACAGTTTTGGAGGTTTATTGTGATTTCCAATTTCATTTTCCAGTAGTAAGAGGTTTTGGATTCTTAAGTCCTTTCCAGCAGTAAACGCGGTGTTTTGATCATCCATGTTATCAAAACATGAGGATACGCAAAGTCAAATGTCCAAACTTGAGAAACCTTATGCGACTGAGTCAATCGGGAGATTGAGAATGCGAATGAGGTCAATCGTAGGAATAGAGAGTGCGAATGGATTCAATCATACGATTCAAGTCAATCATCTGATTGGGGAAGTGACTGAGTCAATCATGCGATTGAATCATGCGATTAGGATTCAGTCGTGCGATTGAGCCAATCATGCAATTAAGACTGCTGAATTTGAAAAATTCAAGATTTTGAACCCGCTTAGACTCAAAACGATTTTGCACAAACACTAAACTATTGTAAGACGAAAAGTTCAAAACTTTTGAAGCATGCACACATCAAAAACTCGTTTTGTATTAAAAAAAGGATTAAAAAAAACGTTAACTTTAACCAAAACGCCGATCCAATCCATGAAGAATCAAGACCAAAAGCTCTGATACCACTTGTTAGGGCCGTGTACGTATGGAGTACTAACTGATCAGCGTGTAACCTAATCAAATAGTACGGAACCCTATTTGATTGGCGATCAAATCAGTGAGAACAAAAACCCAGATCAATCTAACGATATAACAACATTAAGAATGATTAGAAGCTGACCCGAGATGAACTATGAACTTGGATGGGCGAGATAGAACTCTCTGGACGACTAGGGTATGAAAGAATTCGAAATGTTACGTTTTTCCACGAATTACGTGGTATTTATAGGTTTTAGTACACAGTCGTACGACTGACCATTAGTATGGTTTAGTCGTGCGACTGAGCCATACGATTTGTTCATGAGTACGATTGAACCAGACACTTTGTTCAATCGTACGACTGAGCCAGTCTGATGACTCAGTCAAGCGACCGACCCTGTCACCTGGTTCAGTTGTGTGACTGGTCCATAAGCATGGTCCATTAGCATGAATAACCATAAGACTAAGTCAAATACATTCCTGAATCATTATTAACTCAGAACTGTGAACGACTACTACGAACCCATATATAATATTCATTCAAGCGTGTAATTATAAGTGATATAAAAATAAGATACACTCAATAGCACATATACATTCAAACACATATCATATTATCAAAATATCCTTGTATTACACATATGTAAGATTGAAAGACATAGACATTTAAGTACAATGAACTAGGGACATCATGTATCAACAAAAAGGAAGATTGCCTTTTGACATGTGGCTATGACATGCCATAGCTCACATCGTAATGTATTACAAAAAGGATAAAAAGTATATAAGTAGAAAGTTACAGACAGAAGACCTTAATCTACAGTTTGACAAAAGTATGGACTTTTCACCTACTCATACAAGGTTGTATGTCTTCAAAGATGGTAGAGGATAGTGGTTCAGCTTTTGTCAAATGGTGATTCAGAAAAAGCATGTCTTCTCTGTCTTTGGAAGAAATCAGTCTTTGGCTTTGGAAGACTTTGTCTTTAAAGCTTCGAAAGACTTTGTCTTTGAAGCTTCGGAAGATATGGTCTTTTGGATTTGGATGATTTGATACTAGCATAATTCACTGAGTTGTATCAAATAATTATAATTATAAAAATTTTATAGTTATTTCTAGTGATCTAACAAACTCTCGATTTCACGTTTAGTCATTATGGGAAGCTTGAAGTTTGATCCTAGACTAATTACCTAAACGACAGAGATCCAAAGTCTGCCAGTTATCAAGATGCTATCAATTGGCTGAAGAGGTCATCCATCCACTATGCTATATATCACTCCCCCATTATAGACGAGATGTAGATTAGAGTGTTTTGGAGAAGTGCTAACTATGATGCCAAGGAGAGGATCATTAGGCATCAGTCTAGGGAAAACTGTTTAAGATATCAGCAGTGACTATGGATAAGGCCTTGCAACCAGAGGATGACATGGGGGAGAGTGTAGAGATGACTGATTTTGAGGTTATTATAGCCTTTAAGGACATTGGATATGTGGGAACTGACTTAGAGAAGCGAAAGGAGATCAAGATTCATTTCTTTCGAATGAGTGGAGGTTTATGCTCATGTCTTCATTAGCTGTTTAGATCATAGGAAGGGAGGATTAGATGGGCTGAATCTGAGGTGGTCCATAACTATGATTATGTTTTATAGAGACGAGAAGGCAAACATAGCCTAGCTCATTTACGACTACTTGTTGGAGAACATCATGGCTTTGAAGAAAGATAAACGGCTACTATATCCAAGATTCATTCAGATTATTCTAGACTACCTAAAGCTAATTACCTAAGCTCGAAGATGAACTGAAGCTGACTCTGATGAATCTAAGGATTTTTGCTGATTGTGCTACCTCGAGGCATGATTTTTCGGAAAAAATCACATATCTGCTGGAGAGCATGTATATAGAGGAAAGATGGAACTATATTCAGACTTTGATCCCTCTATAGGAAAAAAGAGAAGTAGCTACTAGAGGAAATGTGGAGGAGATTAAGAAGAAAAAGAAGTATAGGACCGTGTACGTACGGAGTACTAATAGATTATGCATGAAACCAGATCAAATAGCGCGGAATTCTAGGTGATCCAATCAGTGAGAACGAATAACCCGATCGATCTAACGATGAATCAAATGTTAAGAACAAGTTGGAATCGGTCAGGAACGAACTATGAACTTGGATTTGCGACTTAGGACGCTCTGGACGGCTAGGGTACGAAGTACTATGAAGTGTGTCGAAGTGTTTTCTTTTCCCTTCTACGAATTATGTGGTATTTATAGGTTATCAGTGTTCATTCATACGACTGAACCATTAGCATGGTTTAGTCGTGCGACTGAAGCATGCGATTGACTCATACGCACGACTGAAGGTTCAGTTGTGCGAGTGAACCAATCTTATGTCTCAATCATACGACTGATCCAGTCACCTTGTTCAGTCATGCGACTGGTCCATAAGCATGGCTCATTCATGCCTATGGGCAATAAGTATGGTCCATTAGCATGAATGTCCACATGACTAAGTTAAACACATTTATAAGTTCTTATTGACTTAGAACTATGTAAAACCAACATCAAACCTATATATTTAGTTCATACATGTGAATCACATTTAATATAAAGATAACATGACATAATCAACCACATATAAACATCGTAATGCATTTAGTATATCATTCAATCATTTCATTACATTGGATTACATAAGTGTAAGACATGAAAGACTTTTACATTTTAGACGTAAACTAGGTACATGAATATGTATCAACAAACTCCCCCTTGGACCTAGTTTAGTCTAATGTCTAACATTCTTCACATGCTCCTGAAACTTCTTGTACTTCTCTTCTCTTGTGACTCCCGCGTGAATCTCAAACGCGAAGCAGAGTCATATGACATGTTGGAATTGTAGAGCTTGTATAATGTCTTGCTAGTCATAGAATAGTGGCCACTTGTAAAGAGTGTAAACATCTTCATCCGACATGTTGGTTAGCTACATTGGGTCAAATACCCTGATAGTCTCGATTTTGCTCTCTTTATGCAAAACTATGACTGCTTCTCCCATCAGCCAGTCATAATACCACCACTTGAAGTGTGGAGTGAAGTCCTGAGTCATTTCCCGTAATGAGATCTTCGACATTGTGCACGGAGGACTCCACTTCAACACTACTTTAGGCTTTCCAGTATGATGATCAATTTCGGTCTTATTTATGAACCGTTTAGGTTGTTGAGGCCTGAAGTTGACCCACCTGGTGTGGTATTCCCTCTTTAACGCCGTCTCGAACCACCCTGACATCTTTCTAGGGTTGGCGTACAAAAGGTCTAAACAAGCAAGCCTGTTTAGCTCAAAACCGGGAAGAGTATTCAAATCATGAGGGAATTTGAAGTACTCTATCCCCTTCTCCCTCTTCACGGCATACACATCCAAGTCTTCAAAATACGCCCAACTAATAATCTCGCCTGACACCTTCTGATGCTTATTCACTCTGTAGAGTTTGGTGTAGGAATTTGACTTTGGCAGTTCATGTTGGGCTCTCATCTCAGCTAGACATACTACCCACTCAGCCTTCTTGATTTCGACATTAGCATCCGTAGCTTGGGATTTTCCTTCTTCTTTCTCTTTCTCTTTCTCTTTTTCATCAAGAGTTCCAAAAGTATCACTGCCAAATGTTTTCACCCAGATTGGGGATAACATTTCCCTGTTGGTCAGTGTACCGTGGATACTCTTCAACAGTAATGTCCTCGATGTCAATCTCATCAACATCTTGCAGCTCTTCATCACTAACGACATCAACCTCGGGAGCATCCTTGACTAGCTCATTCGGGTTGAGTCTAAACATTCGGGCAAGATGCTCATCTGTGAGATCATGAATGATCTCTCCCTCCTCGGGGGTGTAGCTCACAGATCGTCACATGATCCCTTGCAAATCAAGAATCATGGTTAGCTGAGTCTTGATTTGCTGAAGGGGTGTGACATCAAAGTCGTCTGTTTGTTAAGCTTCATCTGTTTGATTCAACATTTAAGACATAATCACACACATCAGTAATCAAGATAATTAAACATTAATAAACATCAATTACATTAGTGTAATACATAACTCAAGTACAAAAGTTTTTCAAATACATAGACATTTAATCATTACTTTTGCCTTTGTCGCTCGATTCTTCAGCTTGAGGAGCTGAGGAAAAGGGTCGCTGATCTTGATTTCTCTTGGTACGCCTCTCCCGAGCCGATAAGTTTGAGGCTGATGCAGATGCATCACCTTCATGCTCAGGCTCATCATCATCTCCTCCATCTTTGTCTTTCCCACTTCCTTCAACCTCACGCACATCATCATCATCATCCGATTCATCATCGGATGAATCAGCATCATCATCATCTCCATCATCACCGTCACCCTTAATCTTTAAAGGCTCACCCTTCGTCCCTTTAAGTTTGAGAAGAAGCTTCTTGTTCTTCTTCTCAACCTCTTCTATCCTCTTCACTAAGGCCATCAACAGCTCATTCAGTGCTGTGAGAGCATGATGAGCTCTGGCCAAGGCTCTCTCGTGGGTAGCATCTCTCTCAGTCAAATAGGCGATCTGTTGACTCTGAGCTGCATCCCTCTCTGTCAGCAGGGCTACTTGCTTGCCCTGTGCAGCATTGACTGCCATCAACTGGTTCATCTGGTTAGCTCGGATGTCATCAGTAGCGAGCAGTTTGAGAACAAGACAGTTGAGGCTAGCCAGCTGCTCCTCTAGCCCAACAGTGGGCAGAGGAGATCCCCGTGGAGGGATCGATGATGTGGAAGGGCCGGTTTGGGGCATGGTAGATGTGGTGGTGGATGTGGTTTATGTGGTAGTAGGGATGAATGTTAATGGTGATGGAATGGATGCGGGTATGGTATGTGTGGTGGTGGGAATAGTGGTGGTGATGGGAATAGTGGTGGTTGTGGTGGTGGCAGTGGTGGTGGCAGTGGAGGTATGTGTGGTGGTAGTAAGAGTGGTGGTAGTGTTGGTGTGAGTGGTGGTAGGAGTGGTGGGTGTGGTGGTGTGAGTGGTGGTAGGAGTGGTGCTAGGAGTGGTGGTAGGAGTGGTGGTAGTGTTGGCTGTGGTAGCTGTGGTAGTGGAGGTGGTAATCAATACTATCCTCCGTCTCTTGCCCTTCTTATCATGGGGCTAGGGAATTCTCTTCAGCCTTGACACCCTGGCAAGCTGGGCTCCCCCTGGGCTAGTTGGCTGGGGAGGTGTGTAAGTGGGATCTGAAGTCTCAGTACCTTCAGCCGCCAGGCGTCCTCCAACTGCCTCGTTGCCCCTTTCGGTGGGCACTACTCGGCTACCGAACGTCTTTGTGAGGGGCTCGTCATCAGACTCATCCTACTCCTCGTCAATTAAGAAGTCCCGGTGGATGGCAGCATGCTCTGATCCACCGGGAGCAGAGGTACTACTGTGTGGAGGTGGTGGAGATATGGTAGACGTGTCTGTGGCCTGTGATTGACTGTGGCCTGCGTCTCCACCACCTTGACCATCATCATGGTCATCATCGTCATCGTCATCGTCAGTAGGAGCCATAATCGGCTCGACGTCGAAATCACTGTCGTCGTGACGCCACTTCTTACGAGCTGGCGCCACGTATCCCTCATTGGCCAGATGGCCGAGGAGTCTCCTCACCGGGGGCTTCACCTTCTTCCCCCGGTAGACCTTCATCCTTCCTAGGGTGGTATCATCCATCACCTCTAGGGTCACTGCATCGTCCTCCTCCTTAGGCAGCATAGGAAGCTTCTCGGCGATAATTATCTGCAAGAATCTTGGGTACGTGCAGAAGCCTTCCTTGCCTTTGGCCTCAATGTTCTCCGTCAGGTAGGAGAAGACATCCATGAAAAACTAAACGGGTGGTTCAGCACCAGCGCAACGTATGTGTTCTGGATTTGATCTGATAGCTAGTCAAATCCTCCTCTCCTGGAGGCTATGAATTTTAGGATCACATGTGCCAGATACTTGAATTGCGGGCACATGTTGCTCTTGTTTAGCACGTCGGCATTGATGTTGCCGGCTTACTTGATCCTGAGCAAGCATCCCCGTACCGTTAGGGGATGTAGCTTGGTTGGGTGGGTTCCATCATCACCCACGTCCAAGAATCACCGTAGGTCGTCTTCTCCGATCTGTATATCTTGAATGAAGATAGAACTCCGGATGCAGAATGGCTCAGTAGACTGGTCGACGATGGCATTCTCCCAGAATGCCTACTGGATTGACCTATACAGTGTGCATGGAGTGGAAATAGCCTTGAAGATCCTTGATCTACGTATGAAGGCTATAATCCCGGTGAACTCAGAAGCGTTTTGGACGTGGTATCTAGATGAGCACATATGTTATGCTTGGTGCTCATCATCCATCTCTCAGCCATTTTTGCTGCAATACAAGAAACAAACACATTAGTTCCGTTCATGAGAGATAAACAACTGACTTGGAACAGATTTAGACAGACTGGTTCAATCGTGCGATTGAACCATACGACTAAGTTCAGTCGTACGATTGAGACTGCGACTGAACTAAGTCGTATGCTATACCAATACGGTTGAGTCAGTCGTGCGACTGAGTCACCGATTGATTCAATCGTACGAATGAATCCTACGTCTGGCTCAATCGTGCGACTGAGTCATACGTCTGGCTCAATCGTGCGACTGAAGTTCATCAGCCTGTCCATTCGTGTCTTGCACTGTTC
>BJCO01377005.1:0-11770 GCA_018326465.1 Flaveria floridana | reverse complement strand
ATTCAAACATTGGAGGACATGCTTCGGGCATGTGTGATTGATTTTGGGGGAAGTTGGGATGACCACTTACCGTTAGCTGAATTCTCATACAACAACAGCTAACATGCCAGCATTGGTATGCCACCTTATTAGATGCCATACGGTAGGAGATGCAGAACACCCGTTTGTTGGGGTGATAATGGTCATAAAGAGTTAGGGAGCGTCAAGGTGATGGAGGCTACGACTGAAAAGCTTGAAAGGATCAAAACCTTAATGAAGGCAGCCAAAGATAGACAGAAGTCGTATGCTGATAAACGATGCAGACGGATTGAGTTCCGGGTGGGTGACCGGGTTATGTTGAAGGTCTCACCTTGGAAGGGTATCATTCGCTTCCGAAAACGGGGCATGTTGAGCCCGAGGTACGTAGGCCCTTTCTGAATCATTGCTCGAGTGGGAGAGGTGGCCTATAGACTGGAGTTACCAGATGACTTAAGTGGAATTTACCCGACATTTCACGTATCTCATCTAAGGAAGTGTTTGGCAGATGAGGATATGATTGTTCCACTGGAGGATATCGAAGTAGACGAAAAGCTCAATTATGTGGAGCAACCAGTGGCGATTATCGATCGAAAAAATAAGAGGTTGAGAAATAAAGTGGTTCCTCTTGTGCATGTACAGTGGAAGCATAGGAAGGGATCCGAGTCAACATGGGAGAGTGAAGAGGAAATGAGACAGCATTACCCACGTTTGTTCAAGGAATAACAGGTTTCGGGGACGAAACCTATATAAGGGGGGTGGACTTGTAACACCCAGATATTTTCTTTGAAGCCGACGAAAGAAGAAAAAGAAATAAAGTCTAAAGTCGGGGGACTAAACTTACCAAAATGAGAGAAAATTCGTAAAAATGGGAGATTAAGAGGGGGAGGACAGCCACATCCTCCCCACTCTTGTGAAAACTAGGCAAAAAGAGAAAGAAGAGAGAAAGAAGAGAGAAAAGAGAGAAAAAAGTTGGTTCGGGTGGATCCGAGCACGAAAATCGTCGGGTAGCAAGTCAACACGAAGCTCTTCTTCTTCTTCTTGTAGTTTCTGTGAGTTCTAGGACCCCTATTTTACTCATTTTCAACTGATTTGGGACTGAAACACATAGTAAACCTGTTTTTGTATGTGTGTGTGTTTGACCCATTTGGGTGTGTTTGCGTGTGATGCATTTGGAGTATGTTCTTGGGCTTGTGTATGCTTGAATGGTGTTGTAGTATGCATTCCTAAGGTTTAGGATGGTTGATTTGGGCTTAGAATGGGTTTGGATGAGCTTGGAGGTCGAAAATGGCAGATTGGATTCGGGATGAACTGCATTCTGCATCAGTTAGGGCTAGGCGACCGACTGGAGGCTATTCGGCCGATTGAGGTGCGATTGGAGTCCATTCGCACGTCTGAGGTTCGGTCGCACAACTGGAGGTCCATTCGCATGGGGGTCATGCGACTGGGAGCCCATTCGCATAGGTGCTCATTTGCATAGTGTTCAACCGCATGAGGTCCATTCGCATAGTGTCCAATCGGACGATTGAGGGTCCATTCGCACGATTGGGTGTTCATCCGCATTGGAGTTCATCCGTAGTAGTCCATGCGACTGAAGTGTGCCCATACGCCCAAATAGGGCTATTGTACCCGAGGAGAAGCATAGTTTGATTACTGACTTTCGGGGGAAAGTGCAGATGTAAGTTTTGACGTGGAAGTTCCCGTAAGTGCATGTAAGATGGCCGTTGAGGCCTTAGAAGTTATGTTGGGCATGATAATGATGATGATGCATGATTGTGCATGTTGTATGTTATGTATATGTGATGTTGCCCTGTATGATGATGCTATTTGTGTATGATGATGATCCTCGTTATGATGTATGTTTGTCTTTCCCGTGGCTTTACGTGCTATGTTTATGAATGAATGAAAAGTATTATGTAACGTAAAGTGGAAGATAATGAAAAAAGGAACGCAATGAAAGAATGCATGCATTAATGAACGAATGAATGAAAGTAAGAAAAGGCTTGCAAGTAAATGTATGGAGGTTCACACCCAATGAAGGGTGTTAGCTCAACTGTGTGCGGGTTCACACCCTAGGTACTGTAGTCAGCTTCGTGCACAATGTTCGAGGTCTATGAAAGACCTCAGGCCCAGTAACCAGCTTCGTGCATAATGTTCGGGGTATAGCACATGGCATTGATCCAGAATGAAAGAGAAAGATATGTGGTGAATGTACTTGCCCTAGGTACTAGAGTCAGCTTTGTGCACAATGTTCGAGGTCTATGAAAGACCTCAGGCCCAGTAACCATCTTCGTGCATAATGTTCGGGGTATTGTACATGTCATCGAAAGAAAAGAACGTACGAATGAATGTAATGAATGTACGAATGAAAGTAAGGAACGTACGAATGAAAGTAAGAATTTATGAATGAATGTGAACGAAAGTAACGAATGTGAATGTTAACGATGTACGTTAAATGAACGAAAGTTAACGAATGAATGATGAAGATAATAATGATATTATCTATGTGTACGTATGATGTGTGATCGCATGTATGTAAGGGTTTTAACGAAAGAAAAGTATGTTTTATTAAAAAACTAGAACTCACTCAGCAATTCTGACTTTTTATGTGTTTCCAGTTGGCAGGTAGTGTTGTAGAGGATGGCACGGGGCAGCTACTTAGCTTTTTTGGATGGCATCCATTTATATAATACTTTTGTGATGTAATGCAACAATATATATTTTGTAATTGGTTAATGATGTATTATTTTGCAGAAGCTTTTATGATGAAATGAGATGTCTTTTTGATCGATTCCGCTGCAATGTTTATTAAAGTTAATGCAATTATGTGTTTTAAGTGCGATGAATGACCAGCTGTAAGCATCTTGGGAACGGGGCCTTACAGGGTGTGCGTTGATGCAACGGGACAAGACAATCATTTAAATGCTTGATAACTCATGAAACATGTGAAAAGTCAAGTTATGCAGGAATATATTTTGATGCATTACCCACACGGTTACCATAGGTATAAGTTACGTAAAACATAAGAAGTTATAACACACCGTAGATCGAAAAACATTGAACGCGCGTCAGATAATATGGATGGACCTACGCAAAGACGGAGATTATGATACACAGTACCATTTCAGAAAAGGAAGCATACTAGAAGAAGCACCTGGTAGAAGAAAAGACTTAACCCCCTTAAGATGGAAATCATAGAAGGAAGAGATCGAAGAAATCTTTCGGAGGAAAGTTGAGAACTAAAAAGGAGGCTTTGAAAGGTGAAGACCTTCGTGTGTGACTTAACCTCTTTATTCTTAGCAATCATGAAAACTTCTTAGTTTTAGCTTCATAGAAATGATCGTGCGATTCCCAGATATTAATATATACTCGTTCGGGAAAACCCAAATCCTTCATGATCCGAAACCTTTAGTCTATTGTATCCTGATTATCCTGTCTGATTAAAGGCATTCACACTAATATCCTCTTCTTTTCAATTATTATTAAGATTCTCAGTTAGGACGGTAACACCATTGAGATTGTAGGAATCGTCTCCTTGCTAGATCTACCTAGAATGGTGCATTGAACCACAGTGGCAAATCTCTTCTTGTTAATTTTGTACAAATGTTAAACGATTTGATTGCGAAGCCAAAAATCTATACATGATTCGACTCACTAGTTCTATCAAGCATGTTCTAACGTTCGGATAGTTACTTGAATATAAATCAAACCTAGTTATTTGGTACATAATCATCAATATTCATCCTGGGATGTTAGCGATAGAAAATTTTTGAGGACGAAATTTCTTAAAGGATGGGAGAATGTAACACCCCTGAATTATTGCCCAATAAGAAAACCATAAAATATTATAAATCACAATAAAAGTTTGAATTGAGTTGGGCTTACAAAAGAAAAGTTGGAACAGATTCTAGCCTTTTTAGGCCCAATAAAGCCCAATAAGGGCCAGAACTTATAAACAAGGCCCATTTAAGGCCCAAATGCACGTTTACGAACTAACTAAATGAGTAATCATGAAACAATGAATTACTAGTTGACCTGATGTAACTGTAGGAAGATACAAACTAAAAACAAATTCAGAACCAATACCGGGTAAATCCGGTAATCTAACCCGTACTAACGTCTGAGTTCCATCAAAATTTCCTTATAATGACTTGTCATCCAATCAAAATCATTGTTAATCATAACAAATATCACAAATAATGCTTACTAAAAGATTCAACATCATACGTGCATAAACAACTGAGATACGTGAGTGAAACGCGAATACTGGTTTTCATCGGCATTTAACTGACGTCTGATATGTCAACCGAGCCCCGTAACTTCATAAATTTTCATCTAATCATTTTATTTACCATAAAATTCTAAATTGGAGAGTGAGAAGTTTGTCCGGAGTAAATGCGTTTCGAGACGTGAACGTGACGTGAATCGGTCTGGGATTAGGTCAAACCCGATAATTTGACAGATAAAGTTTTAATGTGACCGACATGGGAAATTAATGTACAAAATATCATTTTAATACTTAGTTGCATATATTTTGATACCAAAATAATAAAAACAATGCTCATACGGGGAAAACACTTAAAATCGTTAAACGTGTTGAATGCACGGTAATTTACAAACTCGTTTAATTATTTGGCTTGTTTTAATTACGATAAAATCAATAATCTTGGAATATTTATAACATATTGTATAATTGTATCTAATGAGAAGCGAAATTTATACTGATACGTGAAAAACTAAACGGAACGTGTACGAACCGACTCGTTAACGAACCCATTTCTTTAACCCTACTATATAAACCACTTATTCTCTATTTTAGGGTTTTTACACAACAAACTAGGGCAGAGAAAGAGAGACATCGCAGCCCCCTTCTCCCCCCTCCTCCCGGTGGATCTCCGGCCGAATTCCGGCCGCTCACAGCGGACCATCGGCGGGTGCCTCACCCTCCCGACTCCACTCTTCAGCCCGACCACGATGGTTATGTTAGTATCTTGCAATTCGCGATGATGGTAGTCGATGACGGTTGGTGACGGCGACTGCGGTGGTAGCGGTTCAGATTGTGGTTGTTGTTGGCGGCGGGTAAAACGGTGGTTGTAGATCCCGGAGATGATGACTGAGATGGCGATGTGAAGGCTGTGGTGGTCGTGGTTATGGAGGTCGACCACGGGTGTGGTTGCGACGTTGTTGATGGAAATCACGGTGGTGGTTCTGCATCTAGAAACCATTGGTGACGGCGACCGTGGTGGTTGTTGGTCGTGGGAATGGCACAGGGCAGCGATGAGAGGGAGGCTAAGGGTGGTGCTGCGGTGATGAAGCCACGGTGATGGTGACTGTGGTGGTTCGCGGTAGAAAACAACCACAACACCCGAATGGCGGTGATGATATGGTTGTCGGGTTCCGGTGGATCTAGGTCTCGATGGTGGCATAATGAGTGTTTTCCAAAAAGGGGTCGTGGCTGTGGTGGTTATAGGATGGTAAAATGGTGGTTGCATGCGGTGGATATTTATGGTAAAAGTCATAACCGAAGTATATGGTAACGTATATTGCGGTTATAGTTTCGTTTAGGTATGAGATATCAATATCGAAGTGTTTGTAAATATTTTTAGTGTGTTTTGACTAGGTTAAGCCATGACCAAAGTTGATCGTCAATTGAGGTCTCGGGTAGTAGGCGATAGGAACGCGATGAGATCAAGAGCAATACGAGTGGGTTAGCGAACTTAAACCGAGTGAAAGGTATAATCGCACGCGCAACGCAATTGAAATTTAATTATAAATTATATACATGTTATTTGATCTCTAATTATATAAAATACATAAGTTATAAACGAAAATGAGCATCACTTGATGCAATTATCTGATTTAAATGGATAGTTGGCACGAGATTTAAATAGCAACGATATTTATTAGAAATCAACCTAGATAAAAAAAATATATATGTAACTAGGAATGGTTATAACATGTTAATGATGATACAAATTAGTTGATCTCATGTCACACTAAATCGTTACAAGACTTAGAGATGTAAAGTACATACAAATACGATTGTGCATTTATATATATATACAATAAATACTTAGGTTACCCGGCATCTACACGTCTTTATTTAAGATAAGAGACCTAAAAATACTATAATGATCCATCATCTTGTTACTATTAATAGTCGATCATCTCATTATTATTGAAATAAATATCACTTGTATCACTCTTTTTATTCAATATAACGACAACTACTATCGATCTTCGGATTATTCTAGCATCAATCAATTTAACATTATGACATAAGCCTAAGCATTATAAACATCATTTAGAACATTATAGATTACTTACATCATCAATAAAAATTATCTATAAAGATATGGAATCCTTGATATTAACCGTTTATGGCAACATTCTTTATGCAAAGAATCATTTCTTGAATAAAGACATTAATTAACCTAATATGCACGAGTTAGTTCATACCAATTAATAAGGGCACAAGAAGCTTAGGTACACCAATAGTACCCATCATTAACTTTAAGTTAACTAAAGAGCTCAACCGCACGCATGTAATAGCATCGTGCTAATTCTAAACATGAATCTCATATGTTCTAATTAGGATTGCATTGTTGATGACCTTCACTTTTTCTTTATCGAGCTCAGAATCTATGTTAGGATACCAGGTGAGTTCTAGTGTCCCCTTTTTATTACTGTTTTGGGGATGAAGCATGCTCTGTTTGAACTGAAACTATTAACTGTGCTATTTTATGATGCTTGTATGTTGTGGTTATTGTTGATACCTGCTGATACTTAAATCACAATCATTAATTCTTTTGTGAACCGCTTGTTTTATATAGATAGATCTATTTGGGGAATCCCCCACACACAGTGGCTTCCGTTTAGGAAGGGTAGCCCACTGACATCCTGAGGGATCGTTTGTGGCATGTAACAGGTTTTGGTAAGATACTATGGTGAACCATCCGGCAGGTATGGTACACTGTTTTGAGGCTCAGTTCTCCCTTCAGGGTTAATCGGTACAACTTAACTTTAGAAGAGGCTAGCCGGGACTGGGTGCAGGGTTGATTGTGACCCCACAACAGTGATAACTGATACTAAACTTTAAATTATGGACTTCCAGAGTCCTTTTTGTTTTAAGATTTAAAGCACTTATGTTTTGAAAGTCAACTAATGGATTCTAAAGAGACTTTTATTTTTAAACTTTAAGCACTGGAACTCAACAACTTTATGTTCACACAAAAACCTTTTTGAGCATGTCTTCAGGTACAGCTAGGGAGATTAGATGAGTTATAGAAGATATCTAAAGCCGAAGCAAGAAGTGAGGGTAGGTGTTAAAGGCAAAAGTTGAGCCTAGAAGCCTTAGTTACTGAAACCTCAAGAAATACTTACCAAGAGATTGATCATGATGCCTATAGGTTGCAGATTAAGGCACCTTGTGAATTGTAACAAAGCCAATAATATTAATATAAATATTATGTGATGCTTTGTAATAAACCATTTAGTTTCCGCTGCATTTTGGTTGTTGTTTACTAATCGTTATGTCCCGCCTCTCTTGGGCCGGGGTGTGACAACGTGTTTTTTAATTGATATTCATCTTTAAAAACATCTAAACAAACTTTCATTAACAAGAAATTTTGTTCCTAACATCACAAACAATCTTTTAATGCATAAGCATTAGTGAAAATTAATTGACTGTTTGACTTTTAAATGTCAAACTTGATTTCCAAATTAACATGACAAAATGAACAATGTATGTGTATATGAAGTTGTAAAACATGACAAAACATCATTCAATATGAGGAATCAATTTTGATTCTTCAAATGATCATTTCAAATAAATAATTCAACAAGCAAAACACAAAAGTTTTGACTTGCAAAAGTCAAACTGATTTGATCATTAAAACATTCAAATCATTCATTTTCAATCATAAAAGAAGTTCTAAACATACATAGGTGGTTATTATTCAAACATACACATGAACACTTAATCACCAAATCATCATTATAAACAATTGTTCACATTTATTACACAATCACTATATGTATCTACATTTGTGTAGGTATGGTTGATTTAGTGTTTGTAAGAGATCACAACATCTATGCATTTCTTAATCCTGACTCTCCTAGGTTAGAGAATTATAGAGACATGATTCAAGCAATCAGACAAACCAGACTTGTGCATGCTATGACCTTTAGACCAGACATAAATGAAGATCATATTGTCCAATATTGGACCAATGCACACCTTGGTGAGATTGATGATCAGTAAGTAGTTATATCTACTATGCATAATCAGGAAATCATCATCTCTGAGGAAGTTACAAGAAGGGTGTTGCAATTAGGTGATGAAGAAACTCAAGGCCCAGTTGAATTTGATGAGCACTATATGCTACATGTATTCAGGCAGATTGGCTATACTGGAACTATTGATAGAAAGCAGATCATAAAGTCGTACATGTGTGCACAGTTCACGTTCTTCACTTATAAGAAAACTATGACCAGCTAAAAGACAGGATGGGATGCAACATCCCTAAGGGCATCTTATGCATTACCAAGCATTATAGCAAGAACGCCATTTAACATTGCTGCTCAAATTCTCAATGGTCTTTTCTATAACATCATAGAGGTGAGGAATAGATTTCTTATGTTTACAAGATTCCTATAGATGATCATAGATGATCTAATGCCTAACATCCTAAGAGAAGGAGCTATTTTACACTGTTCCCTTCAATGAGTATGTCTTCAACATGATATGATCTAGCATTTACCAAGGGGATGAGGTGCCTGTACCTCCTCATATGATTGATCATGATATCCCTGTTCCTGAGGAATTTCTTAGAATTCCAAGACAAGATTAACCATTCATGTTATTCCAACAAGACAATCAACCAGCCCCTATCATTCAGCCAGCACCAATCATACAGCCTGAACCAATCATTCAACAACAACCAATCATGCCTGAACCTATCATAGAACAAGCACCATTCATCGAAGCCCAAAACATACAGCCAGAACAACTAATATCACCACAAAAACCTCTAAGCCCACAACTAACACAACCAATGAGCCCCTATAAAGCATTCAGTCCATTACTCACACCAATCCAAACATAATCATTTAGCCCACAACCATTCAGTCCATAACCATCCAGCCCTCTATCATTCCGTCCTCAACAAATACATTTTCCCTCTCCATCACAGAGCCCAAACCTCTCTAATCAGTAAACACTTTCATCTCTTTTAAGAAATATAGATACAACACTTGCATAACAAACAGATGAGCATGAAGATGTTGGAACTTCATCTCAGGAACCTGAACCTGAACAAGCAACTGCTACTACTAAGCATATTGAACCAAGCAGTGAGATACTCACAGAAGAAGACATTGAGCACTCCAAAGTCTTTCTTTTCACTGAGTATAACAAACTCATTAAAAGATCCAATTAAAGAGCTAAGAAGTTAAAAGAAAAGCTCAAAGAGAAAGACAAGGAGATTGAAAAGCTTGAGTTAGATCATAATGCACAAAAGCTGATTGTGAAGTTTATGAAACAACAGCTTAATCACACAAAGAAGAAATTAGAGGAGAAAGACAATGAACTCCTTGTTGCTAAAGCTGAGATTGACTACTGGGGCAACCAGTCAATAGCTAAAGAATAGGAGGTTGATGAATTGAAAAAGATCATAGCAGCTCAATTTGAAGAAATTCAAAGATTAAACAGAGAGCTTGAATACAATGACACTCAGCTGAATGACGAAGAACATTCAGCGGATCTTATTGAAGATCTGAGTCATTCTGAGGAATTAGCTAATGAAGCAGAAACAAGTCAACAACAAACTAAACAAACAGAACTAGCACTGATCATTCCTGAAGAATCATACATAATGGATCAGTTATTCAGTGATGCTAATCCTTATGAGAACATACACTACTCACCCATCTTGAGACAACACTTTCACACTCCTGATCCAATTTCTCAAGAAACAACCATTGTTCCTTATGATCCTCTAATAGACAAACAAAAGGAGTTAATCAAACAATTTGGTGAATCTTTAAAGATTCATCCAAGGATCAAGCTTCATTATTATCTGAAACTCCTTTCAGAACTTATGAAAGAAAAAGGAAGAGGTCGTATTTAGCCTCTTTACTCAAAGGAAAACAACTAGAGGGTGAACAAGAAAAACCTGAATCTCCTCCGCTTAAGCTTCTAAAAGTTAAGATTGAATCTGTTGAGTTAGATGCTCCACAACCATCATCTAAATCATCTACACTAGAAGAGGGGGAGATAGCTCAATCCTTTGAACAACAACAAGCTTCCATCATTATCTGAAGTAATTCTGATGAGGAAGAAGAAGAAAGGGATGAAGATGAGACCATGCAAAACGTCCAAGAGCTTTTCACAGATGATCCTCAAACCTTGATGGGGATAGAATAAACAACCCAAGGATTCCCTTATGACTCATTCATACATCTTAACCGGTCGGAGGTTACAGACTTGCTCAAAGACTTTCAAGAGGTCATACAAAATGAACAAGAGCAAACATACACAAGATACAAAGAAATTAAAGAAACACAAAAGCTTGAAATGAATCTCCCCAAAGATCCTCAAATACATAAGATGACCTACTCCCAGGTGAATAGCTGGTTGAGTCGTACAAGAATCCCTTATAGGTCATATGCAGGGATACCAGTATCTCAAATGAAAGAGATGGAAAAAGAGATATACAAAAACATGTTAGCAAATGCTCTTAAGCCACAGGTCTTCAGACCTCACCCTGCATCTTCTTTGTCTACTTATCATCAAGCTCCTTCTAAACTTCATAAAATAGAAGAACCAAGACAATTCATGCCTTATAGGCTATGGCCTGAAGGTAATGAAGTTCAGGAGATGATAAATGAGAAGACAAATTTTGTCAAGCTGTATGACAAAATCACACTCACTGCAGATGCCAATGAAAGAAAGATAGTGGCATGAAAATATGATGAAATTTGGGATGTTGTCCTATTCAAGAGAGTATCTGGACTTGTTCAGTACTTATCATACATATCCTAACTGGGATCATTAAGCTATGAAGACATATTGGACTTGATGCAATTGAGGATGGTCAATCATACAAACAATCCCAGGGGAGCAGATTTCTATCATATAATGAGAGCTTATATGAACAGATATCATCATTAAATGAAAGCTAAGCTGACAGAGAAGATAAACTACACATTGCCAAGCTTAGAAGAGAACAGGCAGTAACAAGAAAACAAAAGGAAGTAAGGGAATATTATATTTCTCAAATTGATCCTGACATTCTTGAAAGGGTTGGTTACCCTTTATGGCCATCTGACTTAAAGCCAATCATGAAGAAGATAGATGGCAGTCAATACCAGCGTCCAATAATGTAGCTCCAAGATAAACAAACTTGAATCAAATCATGAAGAATTAGATCAAAATAATGATAATCACAATAAAACTCCTTTGATCTTCAATTAGATTGCTAATGATGTGTTTACAAAATAATCCCTCAATCTATTGGTCATGAAACCATCTTTCAACACTAATGACAATTAACCTATTTATAGTCTAGACTAACATTCACTAATTACATTTAACCCCTAGACTTTGGCTAATTAATACAAAATTACATATTAAGCATAAAAATGACTAAAAAACAAGATAAAATATACTTTGTTCACACAAAATATATTTATTACAATAAAACTCCTAGTCATTTAAATCTTCAACGTCTTGTCTCGGTTCCACGTCTCGCAC
>BJCO01377004.1:0-11566 GCA_018326465.1 Flaveria floridana | reverse complement strand
TATGTATGTATGTATGTATGTATGTATGTATGTATGTATGTATGTATGTATGTATGTATGTATGTGTGTATGTATGTATTTATGTATGGATGTATGTATGGATGTGTGCATGCATGCATGCATGCATGCATGCATGTATGTATGTATGCATGCATGCATGCATGCATGCATATATATATATATATATGTATGTATGTATTTATATATATTTCATTTTAAAAGTAAAATTTATATTTTTTGTCACAAGCATTACACAAAATTTATCAAAAATATAATAAGCACTTGACACTAGCTTTCGAACATACCTAGCATAGTTGCCATCAACATAAATAATACAAAAATTAAGAAGTTTTGTCAAGTTGTAACACAAAATGAAACTAAAATGGTTAAATGGGGGATGTTGGTGGAGATCTATAATGTAACTAAAATTTTATATTTTTAAGAACTTAAAACTAATAACGTAAAAATATAAAACCTTTAAAACGAACACTCATGAAGACACGACCTTTATGTATGTTCGTGTAACTAAACTAACGAAATTTGTTGTTCGTGTTTGTTCATTTATGAAATGAAAGAACATAAACAAACTTCATGCCAGATGGTTCACAAATTGTTTGTTGAACATTCAATTCGTTGACAACCTTACCCATATTGTGATTAACTTTAACATCTTATCAATATGTAATTAGCGACAAGTTTATGCGCTTCTATGTCTATGTGTTTATTATGATATGACCTTAGCATCCTATCAAATTTGCATTTGTAATATTTGAAATGAACCTTCTGTTAGTCGAGGTTATAATTTTGGCTACTCATAGTAGTAAACAACCGATAGTTAAACTTTTACAAAAATTTATCAGATATCAATTTCAACAATAGATTATAAGAAAAAGATGATGAAATAAAAAGATAAATAAAGAATATAAAGAAAAGGATAAAGAATGAAATTTGATAGAACATAAAAATGAGATATAAATATAAAGGATAGTGGTTTTTATGTGTATTGAATATTACTTTATAATCAAAGTTAAATCTGAATGGTATTTTTTTATTTTTTTTTGGGGGGGGGGGGGGTATTGTTGCATCTAAGCTTCGATGCTAGTATTGACATAAAATTTTTTTGTTACATCTATGTTGATGTGATTTTATTTTTCGTTCATGACTTTAACATGTTACGCTTTATAAAAAATGTAACATTAACAATGTAAATATTTTTTTTCTAACTTTGAATAAAATTATATAACTAATAGAGACTTATAAAACATCAGCGAATTTTTCTTTATATTTGACACACCTTCAGTCCATAGCTCTATGGCTTAACAAGTAAGAGCATTCACAATCCATCCTCCGTTTCTATACTTATAATTGCACTAAATATCACTATTTTTTCTCTCTTATTTCAATGAAATAATATTTTTTTCATACCTTTATAATTATATTTTCTCTCTAATCCACTTACAATCACTTTAAAAAATATTAAAAAATTTACAGAAGTTGTACCGTGTTTCCCCAAATATAGGGAAACACGGTACAATCCTCGTAAATTGTCTACATTTTTCACTCACAATCACTCACAACCATCCCTTATAATATAGCACCCACTCACATAAATATGGAGAACGGGTTGTGAATGCTCTAAGGCAATTGTTTGAGGCCTCCACTGTTTAAGAGCCCCAAATCTCTAGCCCATTGTAGCAATACTATACTATAAATATAAAACCTGAGATGTTATGTGTTAAAATTAAAAGGCCAGGCCCACTTAGCTAAGGTGCACCCACTAACCTACGTATAGTTGATAATGTGAAGAAAACCCTAGTTCACACCAATTTGTTGTTCCTTCTTCGTTGTCCTTCCATGAAATCCGTAGGTCTTTTCAAGTTCTTTCGATAATAGTTCGTTCCCTATCATGTCACTTAGGCATTCATAGTCGATTCCTTCATTCTGTCACTCCCTCTTCTCTCACGATTTCAGTAACTTGCTACCCACTTTGTCTATTATATGACTCGTTACATGATTAATTTGAAATAAGATGAGGTGATATCGTGAAAGTATCTTATTTCTCTCTTTTTTAAGACTCCAAATTATATATTTTAGTTATATTATCATAAATTAATTATAAATTCATGGTTATTTAATAATCTATTTTTAATTGCGTGAGTTGATTCTGTTAGTCTATTTGCTATTAATTTTGTAAATTGATTTATGTGAATGATTTATATCATGGGTTGAAAATTATAATCTTGTTTATAGTCATGGTTTGATAATTACTGTTTTGTTAAACATTTGATTTTGTGTATTTATTTCTGTGAATGATGAGAATATGTTTATAATTGTAGAGCCTACAATTTTTTGTTTGGTCATGAATTGATAAATCGTTGTCGGTTAATTGATCAAGTCTATAATTTTTTGTCTGTTAGTTGCTTTGCATGATAAATCGTTGTCGGTTAATTGATCGAGAATATATTTACACCATAAAAAGCCAATATACTTTTGGTTTTTTTCTCGTAAATGTTCCTTAACAATTTTTTGAAAGCTATAATCCCTCATCTTGTTGCTTTCGAACATAATTGTGACATAACCTATAAATGCCTATTTATAGCTTATGTGACATACATGTAAGATGTATATTATGATGACATGGACAATCTATGTGTAAAAAGTATTATGTAATTTATTTTTTCCTTGACAATCTATGTGTAAAAAGTATTGTGTAATTTGTCATTTTTTATTTTCTTTTGTGATGGGTTATTCATTATTGTTATTTTTTTAGATCATCTTTAATTATAATTATATTTTACAACAAATCATATCACAATAATATTAAAAGAAAACACTCAATTGTAATCAAAATAATACTAGTTTGCTAATCTAAATAGTCAATCATTTTTTAATCAAAAGAAAAAAGTAGTCATTTGTTCTAATCTATCTAAGACGATTAGGGTGTTTAAATTTCTTGCTTAACATCATTTTGAATTCTAGCATCAACTTATACATCTTGATCACACTCTTTAAAGATTATCTTCCGTTGTCATCTTTGTTCTAGACTTCCCATTTTCTTAGATTCTTTAGGCGATGCATGTTTTTTTCTTATTTTACATGTTTTTACATTATCTATTTTCTCTAAACAATTGCACTTTTTAATGTTTTCCTTGCTTTTCACTTTCATGTCCTTTTCTCTTAATTGATGGCCTACATGGCATCCTTCATTCATTTGGAGGTATGTCTTAATGTAAGATGTTGATTTTGACATCTTGCTTCCATTTGATGGTATCATGTAGTGCTTGTAGGTGTCTCTGAACTTCTTAACCTTAAACCATTCACCTACATATTCCTCATGATCATTGTTCGTGTAGTATATAACAGCTATTGAATGCAAACAGATAATCCTGATATTTATCATAATCACAACTACATTATCTACTATTTAGATCGATAGTGTAGGCTTCCTAAACATCTCATACCTCAAACACATTATTGGCGCTTAGGATAACATTCACTTCCTGCACAAAACAGCAATAACAGATGCACAAACAACATCAGAAACAGCATCAAAAAGCTGTAAGAAGCTACACATAACAGCGGTAAAATTTTGCATCAAAACAGCATGTAAAACTGCACAAAAACAACTGGCAAAACTGCACAAAAACAGCCGGCAAAACTACACAAAACAGCATTAGAAAACTGCACAAAGCAGCATCAGAAAACTGCACAAAACAATATCAAAAAATGCAAAAAAACATCAGAAAATACTGCACAAAACAGCCTCAGAAAACTACATAAAACCAGCTAAAAGATACACATAATAGCAGCCAAAAACTTAAAAAAGAAAAAAAAACAACAGCAAAAAAACTATACTAAATAGCAATAATAACAACACTTACTTTGAATCTTTTGATCAGTCTCTTATCTTCTTCCTTATTGGTGGACATACATTGCCTTCCTAGTTTTGTGATTTCTTACTCATGTTGTAGTTCCTCTCCATAAGAAACATTCTAATTTCTTTTAACATGGCAATAAACAGTTTCTTCTTGCATTCATAATGACAGAATTAAAGCTCTCACATATCCCATTCTCTACATATTCACAGGCTCCATCAGTTTCAAAGAAAACCCTACACCATGTATTTGGGTCTCTTTCAATTAGATAAGTGTATGCATAATTACTTATAGTTTAAATTTGTCCAAACTAGAAACAAATTCATTCTCAAGAGTTGTTTTGGATGCTGCCCAAAATAAATTTCTAAATTTGTCCCATTATGCTTCTTGAAATTAGCATATATATGTCTTGCACGTTATCTATGTTCAACATAAGGAAACAAATCTTTTACGGTTTCCACACGTCTCAGATTACACAATAAGATAAGATCAGTCATATATGATTGAAAAAACAATGACTATAGAATTTAAAACGGTTGTACCTTATGTTGATCAGTCATAACTATGAGACCCCTTCCATTGCATAACCATTTGTCTTTGTGTTCTACTTCTACAACAGCCCATGCTATGTGGTAAATTTGGTTATTTGCATCTCGACCCGTTGCTATTAAAAGTTTCCTTGACATAACCCTTTTAAAAATGTTCCATGTAAGCCCATTACCTTCCGACATGCAAACCAACCTTCATTACTTGCTTCATATGTAATGTTGCTAAACTCGTTCTCATCATCATGTGTATAAGTCGATTTCGTAAAACATACATCAAATTAGTATAGTGAGCAGTAATGATAAATCATAAAAAAAAATTGCATAATCAATCAAAGAATGATGAATGTTTGGATAATGATTGCAAAATCAACTTAATAATAATAAATTCTAATAGATTTGTAACTATACATAGAGTTGCGACTAGTTGAGGTACAATTAAACAATGTATAATACAGATATTAGACTATGATCTTGTAACTAATACAGATATTAAACATGATCTTGTGATTTTGCTTACAGATAATACAAAATTGATTTTAAGTTATGACTTTGCTTGTAGAATCGAATCAAACAATGATAATGTAGACACAAATCGATTGCTATGAGTTGCGATATAGACCTCTGCGGCTCTGTTTCACCGGTCCTTCTCGTGTCCTTTCGTTTCTTGGGTCTTTTCTACCGTTTTACAGTCTTAGTCATTAGGTTATATGTTTATTAGGTTAAATCCATCTAAGCCTACTCTAATAAAACAAAATAACTATCAGCCAAAATGTTCATTTTTTAACATATCCAGGTCAGCTACACATAAACTCCATCTAAGATTGTACATGTGTCACAATCATAATAAATTTACAATTTTAGGAAGAAATTTAACTTAAAAAATGTTTCCTTAATAACTCTCATTTAATAATATAATAATCAAGATAATTTATTTTTAAAAATAAATAACATTGTATTAAAAACTTTAATAAGATTTATGCTGAATCAATATTTCAGATTCGTTGAGCTTGGATCTTAGGATTCATCACTTTCAGATCTAAAAATTTAAAATTAAGATGGGTGGAGGTGTGTGAATCATAGAACAAAAAGAATGATAATAATAATGTGTAGATGATTTCATTGATGTTGGTGAACAAGTTACAATGAATAATCAAATACAAAGATGGAGGAAGATCAAACCCGCCCAAAGGAGAGGATTTCTCCTTTGGTGGTGCTTCACACCATGATAAACACACACACAAGAACCACCCTCACAAAAATGCAGTAGTGGGTCTATTTATATTATTATTACAACATGACCTAATTTTGACTTTTCTATTTGTCTGGATCTTAACTTTGTCATGTTGAATTGTCTTGTATTGTTGTTTTTGTTGTAATCAACTTGGTCTCTGAACCTGTATATTGAGATCTTCAGTCGGTTCTGATTATCATTTGGTAAGCTTCAGTTTATTCTATTGTTGAACCAACAATTTACTTTATTAAAATACAGTTTAATTTATATCTAATTATTGTTAAAAATAAAATATTTTAAAAAGATATATAAAAAGGTTTATGCATATATGAATAAAAAATTCTTTTTTTTTACTATTGTTTATAACTTAAATATGTTTGTTATATAATAATTTTATTGATATGTTATTTATAACATTAGTTAGATTATACATATATATAACTAATTATATATATTTATTATTTTAACCCTTGTAATACATGTGTATCTAATCTAGTTTTTTTAAAAGAAAAAAATGCCACATAAGAAAACAAATGAGATTCATATAATCACAACAACCGGTAGTATTCAGTATTGAAAAAAAATAACAATTATGTTAAAAAGTAACAAGTTGAAGATATTAACAGGACTGCAAACGAATCGAACGAACACGAACAAGGCCTTGTTCGTGATCGTTCATTATCATGATCGTTCATTAATAAATAAACTTGTTTATGAATTGTTCACGAACACTTATCGAACGGGTTTCTTTATTCGTGTTTGTTTATTAAGAAATAAAAATATTTATGAACTGTTCACGAACACTTACCAAACAGGTTTTGTTGTTCGTGTTCGTTTATTAAGGAAATGAACATGTTCACAAACACTTACCGAACGAAAACGAACATAAACAAAATCAAACGAAAACAAACAAACGTTCATGAACTTGACGAACACAAAAAAGACCGTATATGAACACAAATGAATATACAAATCGTCATATATTTTATTTTATAACACTTATTGTATTTGTAAAAAAACATAAAATTACGTGAATCACAGCAATTGATGCAAAACTAAAGTCAAAAGGAAAAAAAGAAAAAAGGTTGTGCGTTTCAGTATCCAAAGTGCAAATCGATCGGTGACGGAGAAGATGATCGTTTGCATCGCCGTCGTTGGCCATCAGGTTCTGTTGAATTTGCTCATTTCGTGTTTAATTTGACGATTTTTGTCCGATAATCGCTTGATTATATGCATATTTGGGAGGACAGAATAATCCCTTGTACATACAGAGCTTCACTGAAGCAGATGATGCGCTCAAGCTTCATCATATCGTTCATTGTTCTCTTGATGTTGTTGATGAAAGAGGTATGATACAATGATACTGATACTATGACCTCCTTCATATTGCATCATTTGATTTCTTGCAAGCAATAGTTTCTAGGGCTTTGAATTTGCCTCTCGATTCAACGCATTTAGAACACTGTTTAAAATTTGGATCGGAAGTTCTTTATTTGCACTAAAATTGCCTGCAGGAGATTACTTTTCTTGATTCTGAGGATTTTAATTCACCTCCACCCTAGGTGTCCTTTTCATGTGGACATATAAATGTTAAAGATGTACTACGGCTCACAGATCCTGTTGATATCAGTGGTTGCTAAATATCTTCACTTGTTTTTTAGGATATTATCAGTTGAGGGGTCGAAAATGTAATAGTTGTATATCAAGGGACTTAGTTGTAATTGTTGAAATTCATAACGAATTGTAGTTGGTCCGTTAAAGACTGTTAATGAAATGAGAAGCAGCTGCTTGAGTTGATGAATTTCCTTTATTCAATTTAAGCTAACAGTGGTATCAGAGTTAATTCCTTCCTCATATTTGCGCTCTTGCCGGCACCCCAGCCACCACCATCATAATCAATTTTCCAGTGACTCCAATTGATCAATTTTTCGGCGACATTATGACTACTCGCAATCAAGATTTAGAAAGAGCATGAAAAGACCTTGTTGCAAACTTGCGATTGGAATCGGCGGCAGAAAGGAACGAGAAATTGTTCGAAGAATTACGTGCATTGGCGGAGAGAATTGCAACGGCGACCGAGAAGAATGGTTTGGAAATGCCTGATTGGAGGTGTCTTTGGATAGTGTGATTCAATCATTGCATGCACTCAATTAAAGTGGTTCGAATCGAAGAACAAATCTGCATGAGGATGATTACTTGGATTCTGCAATTGTATCCAGAAACTACAAAAGTAACAATCGATTTACTAAGATAGAAATATAGAATTTCCCAAATTCTTTGGCGATGATGTTGAAGGCTGGATGTGCAGATGCAATCATTTCTTCTCCATTGATGAGACGCCTAAGAACTTGAATGTGCGTTATGCAGCTACTCATGTAGAAGGAAGAGCTCAACAATGGCATCAATGATTTGTTCAATCCAAGAATCTTCTTATGTCTGAGATAAATGGGATGGTTACAACAAGTCTTTTGGTGCGATCGCTAGAACTATGGTTGAAAATGCTATGGGAGCTATCAAGGCGTTAACTCAGACAGGCTCTCTTGAGGACACCTGTCATGCCTTTGATGCACTGCTGAATAAGGTATCTCTGTGTAAAATATGGTTAGCCTATTTGTACAAGGTCTTAGTAAGGAACTTGTTGTTCCCGTTAGAATGTTTAAACCAAAGACTTTATATGATGCTTATGTGTATACAAGACCAACATACCAAGAATTTAGCTCAATCCTTCAAATCAAGCATTTCTACTACCACTTTACCTACCAAAACCACCTCTGCTACCACAAATATTTTTCTCCATCCTATTCTTTATCCAATACAACCAAATCTTCCTTATTACCAACCTCTACTACAACCACAAAGCCTAACCCTACTAAAAGACTATCTAGCTAGGAGTTTGATGGTAAAAGGTCTAGAGGTGAATGCTTCTAGTGCTATGAGAAATTCACTCCTGGCTATAAGATGTGTGAAGATGAGTTCCAATTTTCAGTGGCTAATGCAGGGCACATGGTTTAAAGCGGATATGCTCATCATTTTACTAAGTAACTATGATATTGCGTTGGGAATTCAATGGCTCCAAGCATTGAATGACATCAGTTGGAATTTTAAATTGTTAACTATGAAATTCACAGTGGAAGATAGAGTGTTTGAACTTAAAGGGGCAGAAGCTAGTGATATTCAACATTGTTCAATAAAGAAAATGCATTCTTATTTGAACAGCAAGGATCCACTTCCCCATGCTCAACTGTTTAGTATGCAGACAGGAAACTCAGACCGGTTCCAGCATTCTACTCAGATACAGGAGGTACAACTGAATACTTCTTTGGTTTAATTATTAGACTCTTGATAAGACATTTATCAGTTGTTAGTTAGGCTGCCTTCTGAAAGAAGTTGTGATCACAAAATCCAACTTAAAGATGAAAGCATGACCTTTAACTAGCGGCCTTATAGATATTTGGGAGTTCAGAAAGATTTGATTGAAAAGATGATCCAGGAATTGTTAGACGCAAGAGTTATAAGGGGAAATACAAGCTCATTTGCATCACCTGTTATGTTGGTAAAGAAAAAAGATGGAACTTGGTGTATGTGTGTTGATTATAGTAAGCTTAATGAATCAAGCATCAAGAACAGATTCCGTATTCCTTTGAATGAGTAATTACTTGATGAGTTTGGGCGGGACTGCTATTTTCTCTAAATTCTAAATTGGAACTTGGCGTATGTGTGTTGATTATAGGAAGCTTAATGAAGCAACCGTCAAGAACAGATTCCATTTTTCCTTTGAATGAATAATTACTTGATGAGTTGGGTGGGGTTGCTATTTTCTCTAAATTCTAAATTGGACTTAAGGTCTGTCTACCATCAAGTTTGCATGTATGAAGATGATATTCATTAAACTGCCTTTAGAACTCACTAGGGCCACTATGAGTTCCTTGTTCTTCCATATGGCCACACAAATGCCCTGCAACCTTCCAATCTTTCATGAACTCCACCTTGATTTTAAGGTGTTCCTTTAGTCTTCTTTGATGACATTCTTGTTTACAGTTCCACTATGTAAAATCATCTACATGATCTTCAAGAGGTCCTTAAGTTGATGGGATCTAACTACCTTATTGCCATACGTTCTAAATGCGTGCTTGGTAGAGCTAAGGTGGAGTACCTGGGTCATGTGATTACGCTAGAAGGAGTAGCTACTGATCCAGCAAAGATTGTTGCTATTAAACATTGGCCTATACCTGTCACAGAGACCGTTAAACTATTGAGGGGATTCCCAGGCTTAGTAGGGTATTATAGGCGTTTTATCAGAGGTTTTGATGTCTTAGCCAAATCACTGATAGATCTCTTGAAGAAGAATGCTTTCAATTGGTCTGTGAAAGCTCAGCATTCTTTTGAAGCTCTTAAGACAACCCTGACTTCTCCTCCTATGTTAGCCATGCCAGATTTTACTAAACCTTTCATACTTAAAACTGATGCATCTGCAAGAGGTTTGGGGGTTGTTTTGATGCAAAAGGGCCATCTCTTAGCTTTCATTGTAAGGCTCTTTCTGTGAGACAACTACCATATTCTGTATATGAGAAGGAACTTTTGGCCATAATCATGGCAGTGAAGCATTGGCATCACTACTTGGATCCTGCCCATTTCATTATTCGCACTCATCAGAAGAGCCTTAAACATTTAACTGATCTAACCACAGCCTTACAACAAACCTAGCTTTCTAAGATGCTTGGTAATGATCATAAGATTCACTACAAAAGGGGAAGTGATAATTTGGTGACTGATGCACTATCCAGGGTCCAAGGTGCTTCTTTGTGCACTATGGCCATTTCAGCTATTGACCCTCTTTTATGGGAGCGAATTTTCCAATTATGGACCACTGATGTCACTATTGTGGATTTGATTAATCAAATTAAAAGTGGCAAGAATTTAAAAAATGTCACTTGAGATGAAAAATGTCTTAAGCGAAAGAATAAGCTCCTTATTGGCAATGATCCTCAATTATAGTAGGACCTATTACATTTGAGCCACTATTCTGCAATGGGGGGCCATTCGGGTTTCAAACCAACCTTGAACAACCTAAAACAACTATTTAATTGGAAGGGGTTTACTAATGATGTTCCACAATACGTTAAGTCCTGCACTACTTGTCAACGAGCAAAATGTGAAACGGTTGCCATTGCGGGCCAACTTCACCATTGGCCAATTTCCAATGCCATCTTTAGTGATATCTCGATAGATTTTATCTCTGGTCTCCCAAAGGTCCAAGGCAAAGATACAATCTTGGTCATTATAGATCGTCTAACTTAATATGGTCATTTTATCATACTATCTCATCCTTATACTCCAGCCTAGTTAGCTCAGATTTTCATGGATCAAGTGTTCAAGTTACATGGGTGCCCGTCTAGAATGGTTAATGAAGTGTATCAATTGATTTAGCTGGGTAAAAATGCATCTTTCATGTTGAATCGAAAAGTATGAAAAAAGTTGATTCCAAGTAAAAGTCAAACTGTTTTGTCTAAAGCATCCAACATTTATGTAAGCATGATCAGAGCATGAAACCTGATGGATAGGTTTATCTCAAGTATATGGAATTGCTGTAATTATTCAAACAACCAATTCATATTCACCTTCATAGGTTTACTAATATATGGCATTTTTTCGTTCTGTTTGACCAAAAAATGAGGTTTATATGCCCTCCTCAAAATTTGAGGAGAGTGCATATCTTTGGACTCTTGATGTAATTTGTAGATTGTCCAGAAGCAAGTTTAAAAGTTATAGTTTCAAAAACACTTGAAAGTTTCAGAATTGGGCACATGATACGTATGATAAGCTTATAATGAGGTTTATGCGCTCATCTTTTAAACTATGTAACTTTTTGACAGATAATGTTTCAAAATAGGTTTCTGTAAGTGTCATAGACA
>BJCO01376983.1:0-11027 GCA_018326465.1 Flaveria floridana | reverse complement strand
TATATTGATTTTGCCTGTAATCAATCAAAAAGCAACACACATATATATGGGTTAACCTATAGATTTAATGAACATATATATATATATACTGATGGTTAGTTATAATCATTAATTACAAGACTTGATTAAAGTTCTAAGCCTATACAAAGTAATCTAGACCTATACTATCTAGATCCAACAGCGATTATCAACCATTTTGAGAAAAAGTAGTTATTTGAGAATTCTTATTTGATGTTTAGTGTCTATGGTGATGGATAGGATTATGGTTGGCCTACAAGCTATGGAAAATAGGAAAATGATATTGAAGACTATTTTGGGGTAAGAACATAATAGGTTTTCGGAACCCTACCCGATTAACCCCTAAGAACATTGTTAGGATCCTGAAGGGAAAGCTGTTCAGGCAACCTGATATTTTTGTCATAGTAGGAGCTTCTGGGGAAGATGAAGGATGAGGGTAAAATGGGGGTTTTTTTGTTGATGTTGGAGAAAATGTAGGGATGGCAACATTTGCTGCTACGTGAAAGTGTTCATGATATTATTGTATTTGCTTGCCCAGTTACATATAATAATTCCCTATATATAATGATACTCAATGCTAACTAATAACCTGATAAATAAGGACTTGCTATACATAAATATATACTTCAAATAATACCTCAAATAATATCTGCTAATACTCCCCCTCAGTTGGAGCAACGAGATGGAGGGAGTATGCTCAAACTGGACCGAAAAGTCTCAAACAACTGTTGAGAGAGGCCTTTAGTAAAAATGTATGCAAATTGAAATGATGAAGGGACGTGTAGGACCCGAACATGGCCAAGACGTACTATCTCACGAACAAAATGAATATCAATCTCTATGTGCTTTGTTCGTTGATGTTGAACCAGGTTCTTTGATAAGTGGATGGCAGAGACATTGTCGCGATAAACCACTGTGGCACGATGAATTGGGATCCGTATTTCAAATAACAAGTTTCGTAGCCAAGTGGTTTCAGCCACCTCATTAGCGACACCTCTGTATTCAACCTCAACACTTGAACGGGAAATGATAGGTTGGCGCTTTGAGGACCAAGAGACCAAGTTATTGCCTAAATAAACACAATATCCTGAAGTGGATCGACGGAAATCCAGGCACCCTCCCCGATCAGCATCCGAATATGCTGTGAGATGCATGATAGGGGAAGATGAGATGCGCAAGTTATAATCCATTATGCCTTTAACATACCGTATGATGCGTTTCATGAATGCAAAGTGTGGCTCACGAGGAGCATGCATAAAAAGACACACCTGTTGTACCGTATAGGTAATATCTGGACGGGTGAATGTGAGGTACTGCAACGCACCCGCCAAGCTACGGTACAAAGGCCCGTATGGAAGGAGGGACTCGTCAGTAGCACTAAGTTTTGAGGAGGGGGACTCGTCAGTAGCACTATGTAGAATGTCTTTTGAATATTGAGCTTAAGATAAGAACATACCGGACTTGTCGCGGGTGACATGGATACTGAGAAAATGGCGCAACTTGCCAAGATCTTTCATCGCGAATTCGCGAGATAACATGGTAGTAATGGACCGAAGCACCCGCTGGAAGAGGCGGTTAAAATAATGTCGTCGACATATAATAGCAGGTAGGTCGTGTCACCCCCATCATTATAAACAAACAATAAACTATCACATACATTTGGCTTGAAACCTTGTGCATGAATATATGTAGAAAACCGCTCAAACCAGGCTCGAGGAGCTTGTTTAAGGCCGTACAATGACTTACGAAGCCTATACACAAAGTGAGGATGATCGCGATCAACAAAGCCCAGCGGTTAGTGCATGTAAACCGTTTCTTGTAATGAGCCATGGAGAAAGGCATTTGTCACATCCAACTGATTTATTGGCCAATGTTGGGATAATGCAATAGTCAAAACAGTACGTATGGTGGTCGGTTTAATAACCGGACTAAAAGTTTCATTGCAATCTATCCCAACCGTTTGAGATTTTCCATTGACCACTAGCCTCGCCTTATAATGCCCCAATGTGCCATCCGGATTGAATTTGTGTTTAAACAACCACATACATCGAATTATGGGATGGGTTGTAGGGCGAGGAACTAGCTCCCATGTTTTATTATCTTTTAAAGCTTTATACTCATTGGTCATGGCATCAAGCCAATTAGGATCGTGTAACGCCTTTTGGTAAGAGATGGGGAGAGGGGAGATGTGGGATTTGGCTGTGACATTAAGATTATAAAAAGGGTTAGGTTTAGACACACCGGCTTTGCCCCAAGTGGTCATTGGGTGGACGTTGTTAGTGGGCAGTGGGTTACTGGACGAGTTAAGGGGGGAGGATGGGCCAAGGGCAACCCCAAGAGGGGTGGGCTGGGTAGGGGTAGGGAGGTGGTGGAGAGTTCCACCAACTCGATGGGTGAGAACCATTAGAAGACCCTGCTGGAGGGTAACCATAACCATAGGAGTTTCGACTTCGACCACGACCACGACCACCACGATTAGTTCTACCGCGGCCGCGACCCCGAGTGTTGAGTTGTCCTGACCTATATTTGTCAAAACCAAGCGGGGAAACAGTTTGTTACAGCTGTTGTTATTGCGGTTGAGTAGAAAAGGAGGAGGCCGATTGGTTTGATGTTGTGAGCACCGTTGAGTGGTCTTTTGACTTGCTTTCTTCCGATCAATCTCAAGTTGAATTTTGTTTCGTGCATCGTCCCATGAACAGTTTGATGATTAATGAAGGAAGCAACCGTGTCAAATTCAAGAGGGAGTCCACTTACCAATTGAATGACTAAGCGTTCATCTGCCACAAGGTGGTCGACATCCGCTAGTTGCTCGGTTATGGTCTTAAATCATTGACAATAGTCATCCATAGAGGAACAGGCGCCTAGGGTTAGGTTATTAAAAGCATGCTGGGTAGCAATGGCTCGTGAACGTTTGTTGTTAAGGAAGATGTCTTGAAATTTGATCCATGCTTCATAAGCAGTGGAGTCATCATCCAAAATTCTCCTCATAAGTTCGTCCGAGAGACTATTGTAGATCCACTGAGCAACTACGGAATCAATTTTGGCCCAAGATGCGTAGTCTGGATCGTTCATCGGTGGTGGCGACGTACCATCAATGTGTTTTATCACATCATATCCTCTCGCATGACACTTGAAGAGTTTTACCCATGCACCATACGTTATTTTGACACCATCTAGAACTTTGACCTTGGTTTGTATGTTGCTTACGAAGTATACAAGATGAAGAAGGGCTTTCGCATCAGTTGTAACCCATTTGCTGCTTGGTTCCGGGGCTGTAGCATCGGCCATAGCCGATTGGTTGCTTGATTCCAGCAACGTTTCCATCATGGCGGCCGGAGATTAAGGAGGGGATAGTTAGGTTTTTTTTATGGCTCTGATACCATGAAAGTGTTCATGGTATTATTGTATTTGTTTGCTCAATTACATAGAATAATCTCCTATATATAATGATACTCAACCCTAACTAATAATCCGATAAATAAGGACTTGCTATACATAAATACATACTTCAAATAATATCTCAAATAATAACCGCTAATACTACGGTGATTAGGTTTAGGGTTTTAGCATTTGAACAAGTTCATGAGAATTTTACAAAGTATTTGCAAAGGGATTCATTTCAATCGGGTTGCTGATTTGTTTCACGTTCATGAAGCTGCTACTTCTGATTGAGTTGGAAACATCACATTTCACAAGGTATGATTTTGATCATCCAAAGATTCTTGATTTTGATGGAAATAAGTCAATTGCATCTATGATTCTTCATGGATTTGTATGGTTTAAATAATTATAATGATCTTTAATTACTTCTGTAAGTGTTATATTAAGGTTGATTAGGTTGTTTGGATTTCTTACTGTTGGTTGGATGGCTAGATAACAATGCAGTTTCAACCACTTGTGCAAAGATGACTTTCAAATGAAACTAGAAAAATGAACTTCAAGTAGTAAGATCGGTTCCACTGGATCAAGTGATTACGGAGAAAGAATGTGTGTTGCTAATGAAAGACTTCTACAAGCTAGCAACAGTAGTTCCAAAGAAATTAGAAGATAGTTTCATGGGCTTTGGGTATACACATTGCGTTCAACAAGGTACCGATGCTCATCACTAAATAAAGATTAGTTGAGGAATTATGCAGATCTACTATTATTTCAAGTTTCAATTCCTCTTGTCTGCCAAAGAGCCGAAGACATCCTGTGATAAATTTGATTCAATTGATTTCTTTGCGTTTTGATTTATTGTTTAGTCATTGCAATCGATCGTTGGATAATATGTGTCATCTAGTATTTGTTTCTAGAGAAATTGAAAGATTGCAGCACATATTTATACAGATCGGTGCAGTTTGATTCAATGATTTCATCTCTTTAGGCTTTTGTTTTGGATCATAATTTTTCAACAAAGTTGCTCTTTGGTTACTCCCCCTTTATTTCTATATATATGAATTTTGATTTTGATTATATATCTTGAAGACCCGCGCTTAATGGTCAAGACAAACTTTTTACTTAATATTAATTTTAATGACTTTTATAATTTTTGATTTGTGCATTTTGAATGTTACCGTGTAACTAGGTTCCATTTCGGTTAAAGTTACATTTAGGAGTTTGCTAAACTTGGTAGATATAAAGCTCCTATCAGCAGCGGTATCGAATAATACTGAAGCAAAACAGTCGTTCAGCGGAAACGTACCGGTAACCACATTTTGATCATTCCTTGCCTCGCCAGACCCAATCACGAAAGTTCAACCTTTTACGTCATTCCCATTGTTGTTATTTCCATTATTTCCCCTGTTCCCATTCTTCAGTTGTGGGAAATCCTTCCTGTAATGACCCTCTTTACCACATTCGTAACAGCCTCTGGTTGCTTCGCCCTTTCGTTGTTGCTGAGGTTGTTGTTTGGTTATCAGTTCACCCTTGCAGTTTTTGGCAGCATGACCCATCCTTCCACACCTTTGGCAACAGAAACGATCACACTGGCCATGATGGTGAAAGTTGCATTTATTGCACTTTGGATACTTTCCCGCATAATTACTCGATCCCTGACCATTGTTGTTGTTTTTTTATTATTGTTGGTGAAGCTTCTTGAAGAATCAAACTTTCTGGCCTGCTATTGTTGGGTGTTTTTGGAGTTTGAAGACTTGTTGGTAGTACCATCCCACTTTCGTTTATAATCAGATGAGCCAGATGCAGCACCATGTTTAGGCAGAGTGCCCTGCGCCGCTGCCTGATCGGTGAGCTTATGAGCTAGTCGGATAGCCCGCTGAATAGTGACAGGATCAGCAGCCATGACACTAGCTTGAATCTGAGGAGCTAGACCATCAATATACTTATCTATCCATTTGTAAGCCGGGGTCACCATCTGAGGACATAAAGCAGCCAACTCGTGTGAACGAGTCATATATTCCTCAATGTCAGAACCAACCATCTTAAGATTCCAAAACTCTCCTTCCAGCTTTTGGACTTCATTCCTAGGGCAGTACTCTTCTTTCATTAGAATCTTGAAGTTATCCCATGGCAGATTATTAGCAGCTTCAAGTCCTAAGGTCTGGACTTGTGAGTTCCACCACATCAATGTTGGTCCTTCTAGTGTGCCAGATGCGTACTTGACATGATTTCTATCAGGACAGTTGCACATGGCGAATACTGACTTGAGTTTCTCCAACCAGCGAAATAGTGTAACAGCACCCTCAGAACCACTGAAGGAATGAGGCTTACAATCCATAAACATCTTGAAGGTACAGATTGTTGGACCTGAATCAAAAGAACATATCGATGTTTAAAAATTAATAATATGTTATCATAGGGAAAGACCAATGTGTCTGATTGATTCGAGGTTACCTCCTTGATTCTGATTCTGGTTGTTCTGGTTCTGAATTCGGGCCTGTTCGTACGCTACAAGCGCATCAGCAACACGCTCATTAATAATGGCGTCCAACTCGGCCTGAGTCATGTTGATGTTACCTCGTCCGCTCGGGCGTCCAGGTCTTCTTCCAGACATGATTCTTCACATTCACAATACACAACAGTCAATAATCAAATAATAATTATTGAATAAAATAAATTGTAGGAAATACAACGTATTTTAATCAAACAATCATGATTCAATATATCTATGTGTTGGATGGAAAATAGTTCTATCAATATGAATTAAAATATTTCCCTTTGAATCTCTAAGCGTCTACATGTCTAATTCTGATCCTCTGATAGTCTTCAAATCCCTTTGTTTGTCCCATATTTATTATTAGGCTAGTGAGGAAGATATGGTATGTTGGAAGTAGAAACAAGTATGAAAGAGTTGGAAAAGTAAGGTGTGTTGTTCTCCTTGATTGTCGATGTTAGGTTAGTCGTGTGTGTCAGAAAAGTTTTTCCGTGTTCCGAAGTGCTAATGTTAGGTTCAAGTCGACGTTGCTTCAACTCTAGGAGTGAAGAAACAGATGTCGATGTCGAAAGAAAGCGAGCGGGACCCTTCGCCCCTTTGTTAGCCGAGGATGATACAGGTGATATGGATAGTGCCGGAGATGTTATGAACATTCTGTAATGTAATGCTAGCATACCGGGAAAATGTACGTACAACAGTTGTAAACATGTAAGAGTGTCCGTGCAATGCTAGTGTTGTGTCTAAGGCTATAGTCTAGATGCAAATGCAATCCTAGTTCTCTATAACCAGTGGCTCTGATACCAATCTGTCACACCCTCAATTTCCACAAACGGGTTTTATCGTTAGGCGTATGACAAACCAGGATCTCAGACACGGTCATATCAAACGACACTAAATGAATTTAAAATAAACGTTTGACTTTAATCAGAGTAAAAACATAAACGAAATAAAATCAGTGCGGAAGCGTATAACTGAAATGTAAACCAATATTATAAGTTTTCAAAGTACTATGCCAAAACAAAATGTTCGATGCAAGATAAATAAGTTTGATGATGATGCATGTCCTGAGTAAATCCTTAGCCGTGCAACTTAAGCTTAAGCGTTCCTGTGACCTGAGAAAACATGATAAAGTGTGTCAACATAAAGTTGGTGAGTTCACAGGTTTTATGACAGATAATAAGTTTGTAAATGTTCGAATGGTAAAGTAATTAAAGCATATCGACAGGTAGCTAGCCTATAATCAAGTTACTTAGCGTTTCAAACTGAAGCTGACTGTTTGTAAGGTTGTTGCCTTCCCGTCACGTCTAATCCAGACAGTGACAAATGTTAGGTCAATAACGCACCCGTTTGACCTCCAATCAAGCTAGTGCGACTAGCCCCGGTTGGGTTTGTCAAACCCAGTAGTACTACTCAGAATTACCTCGCTACACATTATTAACGGTTCGAGAATGTAAGTACTTTTAAGTATGTTTGCGCTAACATAACAGACGATAAACAATAATACCAAAACCAAATTGTAAATATGTTTGCATGTTTTCTCCCCTAAAAGGAAAGATGGTAAAATAGGGGCCGTGAAGACTCATCTCGAGTGCGTTGCAACAAAAACGTAAGCACCAAAAGAGACGGTTTCCAATTAACCTAAGTTTCATTTAATATTCAATTAGTATTAAATATCAATAATGTGATCGTACGGTTTCGCGTTTCCAACTACACCCGAGTCACTATTCAATCCATGTAATTAAACTTGTAATTACAAAATGGCTTTTATTCTAGTTATCTCACAATAATAATTTTATACTTGAACACATATAATAGAATATTTACAATCCACTAATACTTTTAAATCTAATGGCATACTAACCATATAATATCCATATCCATACATGTCATCTTCAAATGCCAACTATACCATGCATAACACATTCAAGCACACATCATTACATAGTAGCATATATTCACACACATATACGCATATTGCACCCCTGCCTAGAACTTGATAAATCACCCTACTACCCCACCATGCACAACCACAAACCCACATGCATGGCAGGAGCAAAACACACACACACATGAAAAACGCAGCATGCACACCCACACATACATCTCCCATGCGACACACACACTTAAACATCTCATACGCACACTTTTCACATACACATATACGCTTACAAGAACCCTTACACGCAGCACATATATGTGTACATACATACGCAGAAACATGTATATACATATCATGGAACGACTACAATGTTTGTACTTCTTATGAACAGATTTATCACGTCTTAACACGTACATATTCGGCTGCCCCTAACCGAGACACACCCGTAACACAAGGTCACATATATATACACTTTCAGCAGCCTACTTATCTATGTATACACGCACCCAGCAACCACGTATTCAATCACATGCATATACATAACCATTATTATCTTTACACGCACAAGATTGAATGCAACCGATGAGTCGAAACCGAACCCGTGATCACCCTCGGTACACATACCGTTCACGAACAACAGTGTAGACATACCTATCGGTTTTGCGAAAAGATCACGAACGTGAGGAGGAGACAAGAGCGAATCCTCGGTTGCTCAAACGGTGACCGTCGGGGTGAAGTCGTGGGTGCGCGATGTTGATTTCACGGTGGTTTACGGCTGCCAGAACCTTCGCACAGGCTGCTGTCGAGAGGGGGATGGGCTAGGGCTCTCAACTCGCGTTCTTGAAAGACGTCAGGCGAGAAAGGAAGCTACGAATGGGGGGAGTCGGTTTTGGCAGTGGCGGACTTACCTTATGTGGGGAGGGGTCAACCGACCCCGCAGAATTTTTTTTTATCTGTAACGTGTATTGACGTTTTTCAATTGACCCCGTGTATTGTTTAACTTCGACCCCTATAAAAAAATTTTACGACCCCTATGAAAAAAATTACGACCCTGGAGAAAAAAATTTCTGGGTCCGCCACTGGGTTTTGGGATGCAGCCGAGAGGGTAAGGGAGTAGGGTTACGGTGGTGGTGGAGAGCTGGTTATTTCTATAGATAATTTGTTTGCAATTCAACCACTTTAGTCCCTCTAGTTCACCTAGTTTATAAGGTTGTCCATTAGGTTATGTTAGTTTTAATTTGCTTATTAATAATAATGCTATTAGTAACAATATTCACAATAATAATTATTATCCTTAAATAATAATAATAACGCTGATTAATTTGCGTTAAGCGGAGAAAGGTTAGATAATGGAAAAATAGCGTTATCCTGAAAAACTCGGGTTGTCACAACTCCTAAATAACTTTATCACCATACTCAACTCCAACCTCTAAATATATTACTTGAGTTGTAATAGCACAAATGTTAACATATAAAATAAACTAGATGATATAACCAAATTTGTTGCGGTCGTGCAGTCGTTCAACACCCTCACGTGTACATCGTTGTCGTACATCGGGTGCGAAGCAAATTTAAAAAACTTTAAACCTCAGACCATCGCTCCGAAACTGAAAACCATTAAATTATAAATGTAAAACGTTAATAATAAAGAATCATAAAAGTAAAACATTAAAAATAGGTAACTATTAACACAACGTTACGTAAACAGACACCTAAGAATAAAATAAGTAAAAGATCGTGTCCTCGAATTTTATGAATTTTCCCCCAAAAAAAGCATGTTTTTAATTATCGACGCACAAAGAAAATATTTTGCCCTTTCTTGGCCCTTCCTTTAAGAGGTTGTTGTGTAAGCCGTGAATAACGCCCACTGAAACGCCCATGGATTTTATCATCAACTTGATGAATTAATTTCAAGATATAAGGCTTTTCTATTATAAAAGGTTATTCAAAAGGATCCCCGTTCTTCCATTAAAAAATTTGTTTTTCCTTCTTTTCGCATTATTGCGGATATGAATCACTCGTTTCTCAAATGCAAGTGCAAGTCGAACAAGTTACCTCTTCCAGTATTAATCACTCATTTATCTGCCGAACCATCCCTGCCATGGTCTTCCCTCTGTCTCTGTCTTCGCTCGTTTTGCTCGGAGAATTGTCTATATGTAAAATCATAATGATTGATATGGGTCTTTTCCACATAAAAGGAGAATCTTTTGTTACAATAGATGCAGAAGTGATGTGGATTATTCAAGAATTGAAGTTGATTTCCTTATAAAAAGAAGATCTCAATGAACTTCTATGAAATGATTTCACGAGATTCAGCCAATTGAATTGATCGTGAAATATCATTGAGAAATAGAAATCCGCGTTATTAAAGGATTTCCTGTGATATTTCTAGCATGGAATGAGTCAATATCCACTTTGGTATCTTATTGAACAAAAATGGAGATATTGTTCCTCCATTGATCAAGAATTTTGATTTTTGGCAAGTCTCATGATCATCCAATAAGAAGGGTTTCAGTTTTTTCAAATGAACGATTTGAAGACCTAATGATTAAAAATAGAACATTAAACAAAAAAAATCTAAAACTAAAAAACACAAAATATTAAGCTGAACTTTAACAAAAGAGAGACATAAAACTAAAATATTATAGAAAACAGTAAAAAAACAGTAAACAACAAGCAAAAACAAGATTGACACATAAAGATAAAAGGTAATTCAACCTTTCATAATTGTGTAGTATAGTAAAATTGTAATCAACTTTGTAAAATAGTAAGCAATTTTCAAGATCGTTCTAATTAGGTCACTCATAAAGTCTTTTTTCCCAATCAAGTCACTCGTAAAAATTTATGTCCCAATTAGATTACTAAAGTTTCAAGATTGCTCTAACTATGTCATTCATAAGTTGCAATAAGTTTTAAAAAAATCAAATGTTAAAATAAATTAACAATATTTATAAAAAAACTAAATTATTTTAAAATTTTTGTGAAGTATTTAAAAAAATTGAGAAATCTGAGTGATTTAACTGTAACACTTTTAAAACTGTAGTGACCTGATTGGAAAAGATACATGTTAAAATCTTGTACGTGATACTATTCAATCTCATGCCATTTAAATATAGTATAATTGATTATATAGAATTTAAAGACATATATATTAATTGTAACATGAGAAAAGATTAACAATTAATATATATATATATATATATATATATATATATATATATATATATATATATATATATATATATATATATATATATA
>BJCO01376935.1:0-11200 GCA_018326465.1 Flaveria floridana | reverse complement strand
CTTGATTACTTATTTTTTTTACACTTTAATCTTAGCCCTTAATTAGATAATTAGAAGGCTAAGATTACTTATTAGCATACTTAGGCAAAAATTAATTTGTAGGGGAACCTCCCTCTCTCTCTCTCTCTCTCTCTCTATATATATATATATATATATATATATATATATATTACAAATTCTAATTCCTTCCGATTACAATTCCTTTAATGTATAATATTTTATTCTAAATCAAATTCCTTTGAAAAGAAACTCTATGAACCAAACATCTCTTAGTTATCTTGGAACACAAGATCCGGTAATGTGGTGATATCTAGGATTGTGAATTTAGACACCACATGAATACATGACACACATCCAATATGAAATTCTTCACTTTAGGTTTATCCTAAATGGGTCCAGCCGGTTTGTTTGCATGATCGATTAGAAAAACAACTTTGGTTTTCGGTTTTGACATTTTGGCTTGTTTACATTAACAAAATTTTCAAGGAATATTTAATGCCAAATTAATCTGGTTAGATATTTTATGTTAAAAATTGTGAGAGAATTGTGTAAGATTTGTAGTCTACAAACAATTGATCATTCACATGTGTACTTTCCTGTATAAATTTATAAATATATTGTAGTAATACTATGTACATATACATACCAACTGGATGTATAGTGATGTACAACCAGCTTCATGAGCATTAATGTACTAGTAATTCATGTTGTAATCATCTAACCTGCAGGTGACTGACTTGCATCCTCACTGCTTGCCACGACATTAACAAAGATCCCACAGTTTCTACTCTTCCATTTGTCTCTCTCCTACTTTGCAATGGCGATACTTACTATTCGATCTCTACGGTCTTCATCAATCAAAATAGCTCTCGTTGATGAGAGATGATGTACCTCGGAGGCGACGACTTTTTAGTGCTGTTTTTAGGGTTATATCTTCTTTTTACTCATCAGCCAAATTCATTAAGGTATCTTGCTGATTTTTCATGATTTTGTGAGGTTGTAAGAACTAATAACCTTATAAGAGTATACATCCAAGAAGACTTGCTGAGTCAAGTTTAGGTTAAATGATCCCTATGAGTTCAGGTGATATTTTCTTTGTATACTTATTTAGGGATTGAACATATGGAAGATAAAAAATACCATTATTAAAATTTTTTAACCTGTTTGCAGAAAAAAAACAAATTTGCTTAATGTACCCTATATAATTAATCACATGAATATAAAACAATTTAATTATGATCAATACGTACACTTTGAAAAATTTTGCTACATCAATTAACCTTCTCTGCATCTTTGAATAATGAGTGATGGAAATTGCATTGTATGTTATGCAGGTGGTGCTTCTATTTACCAGGGCCTCTTTTGGGTTAATCGAGTTTGTTTGCGAGCCATATGGATCACACGTGTCAAGTCAAATACGGGTTAGCAGTAGCTTATGTAGTTTACGGTTTTGTTTATGTGTTAGTTTAGTATTTAGTCACATGAGTATTATTGTTTACTAAGTCAAAATAGTGGTCTTGAATCATGGGTTCTTTAGCTAATTTGTAGGGTATTTTTCTTTGATTCTGTTTACGTATAAGTAGTGGTTGGGTTAGTTTTTCTCCTGTTTATTGTAAATTATTCAATGAATGAAAGTGAGTTTTTCTTTTGTAAATTACACCCACATATATACGTGAGTATGTACTGTGTGTATGTGTTTTAAAGGGGCCTGAAACCAACATTTGGTATCAGAGCCTAGGGCTCGAGAGACGGAGAAGGCCGGTTTGAGAGTCGACCGTCGAAAGGTGTAGCCCGTGGCTGCGGGCCAAACACAGCAGGTTACCGGTGTGTTTCGGGACAGCAGGTGGCTGTGTCGGTGCTGTTCGACAGCAGAAGACGGAGCGTGGAGGTGTTTCGGTGCAACCAGTGTCGTGGTGGAAATACCGTTTGGGATGACGGGGTGACCGATGATAAACATTGATGTTCCGGGGCTGTTAGAGGTGATCAAATAACCTTAATCAGCTTGTTTCGTGATAAGAGTTTTACCGACGGAAGTGCGTGAAAACGGGCGTTATGGATCCGTCAAAGCATGTGGCTTTGGATTCGGTTCGTTTGGTAGATGAAAAAAGCGTTAAGGTGGTGTGACCTTGTTTTCTTGGTTGGTGGAGATGCCTCTTTGAGCAAGGTTGATCGGTAAAGGTTTTGGTTGTTTAAAACAAGAAGGAAATTAGAAAACCAACGGGTGTAGCGTGGAAGAAACGAAACAGCAGGGTGGGTACACGTTGTTAATACAAGATGGTTCTGATAACATTATGGCGTTGGAGTTCAAGTCGGGTTGGCTTTGGATGAGACCGAGGAAGTGGTCGTTGATCCGTGAAGAGTCAAGATGTTAGTGAACGGTGTTCCAGCGGGATGCCATGTTAGATGTTGCGGTTATAGAGATGACTTTGGATGTGACCGAGACGGAGGTCGGGTGTCCGACAAAAGTCGAGATTGAGATTTGAATGCTGTGAATGCATGGTGTGAATAAACCGATTAAGGGGGTGAATGTTGGGTTAATCGAGTTTGTTTGCGGGCCATATGGGTCACACGTGTCAAGTCAAATACGGGTTAGCAGTAGCTTATGTAGTTTACGGTTTTGTTTATGTGTTAGTTTAGTATTTAGTCACATGAGTATTATTGTTTACTAAGTCAAAATAGTGGTCTTGAATCATGGGTTCTTTAGCTAATTTGTAGGGTATTTTTCTTTGATTCTGTTTAAGTATAAGTAGTGGTTGGGTTAGTTTTTCTCCTATTTATTGTAAACTATTCAATGAATGAAAGTGAGTTTTTCTTCTGTAAATTACACCCACATATATACGTGAGTATGTACTGTGTGTATGTCTTTTAAAGGGGCCTGAAACCAACAGCCTCATCATACCTAATTACATTACTCCAAAATTGTATATGTTAAAAAAATAGAAAGCGCGCGCAATTCATTGGATCTGTTATCTTGAATATTAAATATATATGATCATCACACAATATTTGGATCTGCATTCACCTACAGAAAATAAGAACTCTGACTAAAAATAATTAAATGTAAGATTTTTATCATTTCAAGTGTTTATTGTATCTTCATGCAAGTGCATTATAAGGAACTAATAGTTTGTGTATTTCAATGTTAATTTAATGGGTCTTTTTTCTAGGTATGGTGTAAAGAAAGAAGGAAAAGTGGTATCAATTTAACAGGACATGGATGGACCGTTGGCAATACTAACCAAAATCATCAAGAATATAATGGTAGTTTTAGATGATAATGGTGAATGAAATGTGATAAGGCATTCAACCATTTACAGTAAATGTGATAAGGCATTCAACCATTTACAGTAGTTATGCAGAAATAGTTTGTTGTAAAGTGTGTATTTTGTTATGTTTAATGCTTAAAGTTATTTTTGTCTTTAGTCTTATAGTTTAGCCAAGTTGCAGTGGTTTGCTCCTATTTATCTCATTGTCTTAGAAGTGATCACATGGAGTGACTGCTTGATCTTGAAAGATAAATAATGGCTCCTTGCAACAAAAATATTGTTTGGGTGATTTTCGACCAGTTGACAAGAAATATAAGAACAAAGATGGCATTAGAAGAGCTCTGCACTAGCTTAGAATCAGAATCAAACCAACTTAATTGTTTGGTATGTTTGTTCGTATTTTCAGATCCCTGTTTAGACCGTAGTAATTAATATATTCGAATTATATGTTTAAAATCCTAATCACTTCAATATTATAGTAGTTACAACAATACAAATATGAACCATAGTGCAATATAATTAGTAGGTAAATTCAGGAAGATAAAACTGCCATGTTGAGAGCTTGACTGATGGTGTTATGCCACAAAACCAAAAGAAGTTGAATTGTTCGCAGCAACGCTCGAGGACATTTTGCTAGTTTAAAACAAATATCAACATATCTTTCCACTTAAACAAAACTCATTATAGACACAAATCTATCCGACTTACTAAATTCTAGGTCATGACTCATGATCATATGTTCGAGTCATCAAACCCACTCGTCTCGTAAAAATTTAAAACCGCTCGCAATAATATCTTAAAAGTTACAATATAATCTTTTGTCCTCCCGTATACACATCACAAAGATCGCCAAATACCTAGACACCAACCAATATATTATCATTTGTTTGCATTACTTCATGACTCAATCTCGACCATTAAGCCACTTTTCTGGTCCCTGATAGTGGACCATACACATTTATTAGAGCAACATGTCTGACTTCATAGAATCATAGTCAAGCAAAACCATTTTCATCCACTCTCTTGATTGCCCCGATAAGGTTTTAGATTTTATTTTCAATCCATCTACAATTCTTAGTAAAGATAAAACCTTATTACTTTACATGAAATATTAAGTTATTTCTATTTTATTTTAGAGTAAGGGGTTGTTTGAAATCCCTTACTATCTCGGTCAGTGGTGACCGGTTAATGGTTGTTGCAAAACAGACCGGGTAGGGGGAAAAATACGCATGGGTCAGTGGTATCGGACCGGGTCAAACGCGAAAAAGTGAGAATCAAACACGCTGACCGGCCAAAATGTCTGACCACGTCAGTGGGTTAGACATTTTGACCGGGTCAGACATTTTGACCGGGTCAGACATTTTGACCGGGTCAAAAGCAAATCAAACAACCCCTAATCTTATTAGTTAATAGCTAAGATCAAATTACATGGAAAAGTTTGTTTGAATGAAATTTTAATCATGATATTTTTGTTGACTTTTTTCTTTTAAGTTCATCCACTTTCTTTAATATTCATAACTTTTATGTATGATATTATAATATTTATAAAAATAAAACAACAAGACAACATTATATAAAATTTAAAACGAGTACAGTGTCCTTATATATATTAAAAGAAACACGTTTTCAGCTCATTGTGATTTCTGTCCGTCATTATCTTTCCTGCTTGTCATTATTTCTTTCCATTCATCATCGTGTTTTCCTAAAAACCACTGTGTTTTTCTAAAATAACAAGTTTTGAAAAAAAAAATAGTAAAATAACCCTATTGTGTATTTCTTGTACATAAAGACAATGACAGAATAACTATTAATTAAGTTAATATAGTGACAAAATTACATAAAACGACATAAAACATAAAACACAATGATGAATATGTCATTGTCTTTTTTCTGCTGATCATTTCTAAACACTTTTCATGATAAGTTTTGCAAAACACGTGAAATAATATTATTTGTGTACTTTTAGTCGTAAAACACATTGTCTATTATCCAGAATTCTATTTATATTTCGCCACATGCACACTGTAGCTTTAAAGTTGCCATTTCATTTAGGAGGTTAACACAATTTAGCTTCTTTAACTTTTACAAAATTAACTGATTACCATTAAAAAAATATATATATATATATAATAACACAATTCTTTAACTCTTAACAATTATAACATTAGTATATAGTAAAATTTAATGATTGGTTGGTTGTGTCACGTGAAGGCTATTTATTGGCCCATGTTCATTTCATTAATTTTCTTGATTGTACAATGTAAGGCATCGGCAATGGTTAGATCGACTGTTTTAGTCGTATCCTATTTCTACCGTTAGAAATTTTAACACCCAACTGTATCCACGTTTTACAATTCGAATATGTGTATGTAATATTTGTCCACTATATATTAACTTCACTTCCACGTACTTTTCTTTTTTTCACCCACAGCACCATCGACGACCACCTATCGCTAACTCTTTTTCTGATAATTAGGTAGCAATGGTGCTTTTTGGTTAGCCTACTGGACTGGAATGACAAAAATGTTAAATGTATGATGTGCATACGGAGAAAAACAATTAAAAAAAAGTGGATAATTGTAATTTGGGCCAGATCCAAGGATGAAATAAGTATTACTTTTATATAATGCGAACAATATCAATTTGTTAAACGAAGGCCGGATGCTGTTTTATTAAATATGTACTCATAGCAGACTTCCATATGAAAAGACCAAATACTAAGTACATATAATAACAACACATATAAATATGAATAATCTAACACATTACAAGAGTTCCTTGATCACAATTACATAACATCTTACAATCAGATTGCCAATATTATACGATAAAAAATACCAACCCGCATAACTTGTATGCTTATTTTTTTGGGTTTAACACTCAAACACATGTTTTATTTGGTAAATATACAACAACAAACCGGCCTCGAGAGTCGAGACTATGCCTCGAACCCAACTTGACTTCACAGCGGTAAGTCATGGTCACGACGGTCTAACGGTGATAAAACCCAATCACCGTTATCATTAATCACCATTCTTTTGTTCTTCTCACCCCACCAATTCACTGGTATTTTGAACTCTTTTTTCAAAAGATCAGTTGACATATTCACCCACCCTAAACTTCTCTTCACTAGTCCCCAATCAAAATCACCATTCATCCCATTCCAACCACTCAAACTATGCAACATACCCTGCAAGTTATGAAAAACCAATGGATGAAGCATGCTACTTACCTTATCTTCGGTTTTCAAGTATGGAGATTTGTTGGTGTCGATCAGTATCTCGACACCAACATCGACATACCCCAGCAATTCACTTGGGACATTCTCCCATATGTTCTCACTGACCCATTTTATTATCTTGCTTGGCCAAAACGGGATGATGTCTGGAACATTCTTTACCCTTAGCACTTTAAGGTTAGGTAGTTCCTCCATCTTTGCTTTGAAAGATTGATTCCCGACTTGGGGACAAGCGAAAATGAAAGCCGACACTATGATGGTGGGTGTCACGACGTTCCTAGCAATGTCGAAAGCGGATAAAACAGCTAGACATGCACCAAGACTGTGTCCCGTGCATGTTATGCTTACTTTTTCGTTTTTATACTTGATGAGTAACCCTTTGACGCGTGCCAAGAGCTGCGTTCGCGCACTTGATGGAATGAATTCGGAGTTCGGGTTGCTTGTGTTGTAAATTGTAAGCCATCCTCCCATGACTAGTGGCTTATCTACATCTACATAGAAAATATTTCACAAGGTTAGAAGACATGATGAAAGTTAAATGAATTTAGAATAAAAGAAAAACTTTGTATAACTTTAATAAAACACTTGAGAAACTTAGTTACTATTCAGACCACACCTGTTAGCTCCTCCTTGGTGACCGCAGCTGTAGAGTTGGCACCAGGGAGTAGTGGTTCAGGTGATACTGGCATTGCACCCGCTATGTCGTCTATCCACTCGTACGTCCTGGCGGTACCACGCCACACCATGCATATTTCACGACAGCCAATGAAATTACTATACTCGTCGCTAGAAACTGCGACGTACCCCATCCAGTTGGATTCGAATTCGCTACCATCACGAGACAAGCTAGGGTCGAGTAAAGGAAGAGCAGAGTCGACCCTAGCGGTGGCATAGATGAAGGAAGTGACATTGTACTTAGGTTCAGCCCAAGGGAGCATGACTCCTTTAAAAAACGAGCTCATGCCGTAGTAGCTGTACCCGTTGTACAAGGAGCCCTCATCGTTATTGAACGCGCGCTCAGCAGCCGATGAGAGGTCACCATAGCCGAGAAGGAGGTTGCGTAGGTCGAGGTCTAAAGGGTCAAGAAGGCCAGCCCAATTGTTGCTTCCATGGAGCTCATCGTATCTGTTTGAACCCATGAATGGTTACCTTTGTGTTTTTAGGAGCTGTGTGCCTCACATCTTGTGGTGTGAGTCCAAACTTATAGCAAGTTCTTGATCATGACATATTGACATATAAAAAATGTGTAGAATTAAAAACGGCTGATTTTTGTTTGAAGTTGTATTGTTATGAGGGTGTATATTAATTGTTATTATAATTTCTAAAAAGTAATGGTGCATGTTTGTTCAAATGTTGTTTGTTGGTTGTATATGATTTTTAGATATGTTGAGATGTAGTTGTATATATATGTATATGTGTTTGGGCACGTGTAATTGAGATTTAATTGATAGAAATATAGTTATTATTGTACGGGGAAAATTAAAGTAAAAAAGTTCATTTTCACTAAAAAAAAGTTTAAAAGATTGACTCAGACGAATTCCGGTTGTTAAAACTTTGGTTATAGATGTTATATGTGTAACTGATAATTAGAATTGAATTTGTAATTTGATAGCAAAATGTTTACCATCTAAAGTAACAGTAGTAGCAAAACTAATCAGTAGCAAAGTTGATAAGTAGCTGTAACACCCGGATATTTTCCTTGAAGCCGACGAAACAAGAAAAAGAAATAAAGTCAAAATTCGGGGGACCACACTTGTCAAAACGGGAGAAAATTCGTAAAAATGGGAGATTAAGAGGGGGAGGGCAGCCACATCCTCCCCACTCTTGTGAAAATTCAGCAAAGAAAGAGGGGAGAAGAAGAAAGGGGGAAAAAGAAAGAAAAAAGGTTCGTTCGAGTGGATTCGAGCGTACAAAATCGTCATGTAGCGAGTCAACACGAAGCTCTTCTTCTTCTTGTAGTTTGTGTGAGTTCTAGGACCCCTATTTTACTTGTTTTCAACTGATTTGGGGCTGGAACAAATAGTAAACCCGTTTTTGAGTGTGTGTGTGCTTGACCCATTTGGGTGTGTTTGCGTGTGATGCGTTTGGAGTATGTTCTTGGGCTTGTGTGTGCTTGAATGGTGTTGTAGTATGCATTCCTAAGGTTTAGGATGGTTGATTTGGGCTTAGAATGGGTTTGGATGAGCTTGGAGGTTGAAAATGGCAGATTGGGTTCGGGATGGACTGCATTCTGCATCAGTTAGGCCTAGGCGACCGACTGAAGGCCATACGGCCGACTGGAGGGCGATTGGGGTTCAGTCGTACGATTGAGGTTCAGTCGCATGACTGGGGGTCCAGCCGCATGGGTCCATTCGCATAAGGTCCATTCACATAAGGTCCATTCGCATAGTGTTCAACCGCATGAGGTCCAGTCGCATGGTGTTCATTCGCACGATTGAGAGCCCATTCGCACGATTTGGGTGTTCATCCGCATTAGTGTTCATCCGCATAGGTCCAATCGCATGATGTTCAGTCGTATGAAGGCCGTGCGACTGAAGAGTGTCCATACGCCCAAATAGGGTTGTTGTACCCGAGGAGGAACATAGTTAAAGTACTGACTTTTAGGGGAAAGTACAGATGTAAGTTTTGACGTAGAAGTTCCCGTAGGTACACGTAAGATAACCGTGGGGATCCTAGAAGTTATGTAGGGCATGATAATGATGATGTTGCATGTTTATGCATGATGTATGTTATGTATGTATGATGATGCCTTGTATAGTAATGCTATAGTGTATGTTGATGTTCCTTATTATGATGTATGTTTATCTTTCCCGTGGCTTTACGTGTTATGTTAATGAATGAAACGAAAGTATTATGTAACGTAAAGTGAAAGATAATGAAAGATAATGAAAGAGTAACATGATGAATGAATGCATGCATTAATAAAGAATGAGAGTAAGAAAGACTTGCAAACAAATAAAGGAGGTAAGCGACCTTGTTGTTGCAACAGACTCGAAATGGAATCCTTGTCTTGCGACCTCAGTAATCGTGGCTGTGTGCTACGAAAAGGGTAAAATCTTGACACTGGGATTAACCATCGTATAGAACCATCGCTGCATATCCTAGGTACTGTGGCCAGGAGGGTGCGGTGCGCTGATATAAAAGGTCTATAATAGGCCTAGGTCCAGTACCACAATATAGAAGGATATTGCATGTGGCAATGGTACACTTAAACTTTACCTTAGGTGCTGTGGCCAGGAGGTGCGATGCACCGTTATAGAAGGTCTATGATAGGCCTAGGTCCAGCACCACGAAACAGAAAGGTATTGTATATAGTAATGGTACACCTAAAACTTTCCCTTAGGTACTGTGGCCAGGAGGTGCGATGCACCGTTATAGAAGGTCCATGATAGGGGACGGGGACGGGGCCTTACAGTAGCAGTTGTTACACCTAAAACAGAAATATTATATAATAATGTGTTTTAAGTGCGATGATGACCAGCTGTAAGCGTCCCGGGGACGGGGCCTTACAGTAGCAGTTGTTACGGATAGCATAGTTGTCAAAGGTGCAAAGGCTGCGCCTTGGATTTAGGCGCAAAACCAAAGCACGTTCAAGAAAAACAAGACGCAATATAGAAAATAATAATAAATATATATACAGTAGGTATAAAGAATTAATATTACTCCCTAAATACATATATAGAGAAAGTTTATATCATAAAGTCTTATTTTTGTAAGAAGTGTACGAATTAATAACATTTATTAATCTAAAAGTTGAACGATTCAATTTAAAGATGAAATAATTATGTAAAATAGGGGCCTAAAGGAGTAGATTTGTAAATAGCCTAAAATGAATGAATTTATTTAAATTCTTCTAATTTTTTTAAACGCATATAACTTTTTATATGATATTATTTTTTAAAAATATTACACTAGAAAATCATGTATTTTATTCTATTTAGATTGATTATAGTATTGATATATTTTTATAAAAACTCAACATTTTTTAAAAACGTCTATATGTTATGCATATAACTTGCGTGATTATTAATTGTGTAAAACATAACTTACGTAATTATAATATAAATTGTGTAACTATAAATATAATTTTTGTAATTATTTGTTATAACGTAAGTAATTTTTCTTTGCGTAATAATAATATAACTTGCGTAATAAAAAATATAACTCGCGTAATAAAAAATAGAGTTAAATACGTTTTTCTTGCCTGAGGTTTTATAAAAATTGTCGTTTGAGTTCAAAAGTTTAAATGTTGTCATTTGTATTCAAATGTTTTACAAAAATTGCCATTTGAATCCATTTAACTACTCCTGAATAACACCGTTAATTTTTTTCATGTCGTGAGGCCACGATGAGCCTTGGCGCTGCTCGGCACCACCACTGACACCCCCTCCACACTACAAAATTCCTCTTCATCAACATTTTCTCTCCGTGAGGTTATGACCGTTATATTTGTGTGTGTGGTGTAGTGGTGTAGTGTGGCAACACCGCCGTCATCAAATTTGATGTGTAGTGTAATGTAGTGTGACATGATAAAGTTTAATTGGTGAGTTTATGGTGTAGTATGGTGTGTGTATTAAGAGTATCCCCTCCACCTTTATACTTTTATGATTATTTGTCTTTATGATTCAAATGGTTTGCGTCATCTGACATGTTTGTTTATATCATATTTGTTTACATATATATATATATATATATA
>BJCO01376912.1:0-11261 GCA_018326465.1 Flaveria floridana | reverse complement strand
AATGGAAGTTAAAGATAAAGAATGAATGAGAAAAGAAGATAATAATGAGGTTATCTATGTGTATGTACGTATGATGCGTGATTGCATGTATGTAAGAATGATTTTAAAGAAAGAAAGTATGTTTTATTATAAAACTAGAACTCACACAGCAACGCTGACTTTGATGTGTTTCCAGTTGGCAGATATGTTGCTGAGGATGGCACGGGCGACTACTCAGTTCTGTTGAGGCTGGCATCCATATTTCGGCATGTCAATGTATTTTGAGATGAAAACGAATATTGTAATGTTATGAAATGACATGTTTTAGTTATAAATGAAAGTTTTAAATTCTGCTGCAAGATAAATGTACGTTTTAAAATATTTTATGCGCGATGAATGACCAACTATGAGGTGCCCGGGAACGGGGCCTTACAATCCAGATGACCTGGAATACATGGAGATAGTTCTACAAATGGTTCTTCTTATTCATAGAGCCAAGAAGTTCTACAAGAGGACTTGGAAAAAGTTTCCTAACAATGTATCCAGTGGATAGTTTGAGCTGGATAAATGCAAAGTGAAGTGTTACAATTGTAACCAAATGGGACACTTTGCTAGGGAGTGCAAGGTGCCCATGACAAATGGTGGCCAAGCACAACCTAAGCCAGACTACACTGAGAGAGCTTCATACACTGAGAAGCCCAAGTAGCAAGCTGCAGTTGCTGTTGAAGAAGGAGGCTTTGATTGGAGCTTCCAAGTAGAAGATGTGTCTCCAAACGAAGCATTGATGGCAGATCTAGATAAAGCCAAGGTATTGGAACATCTTTGTACCCCAGAATGCATTGCTAGAGTAAATAGATACAAGTCTTATAACTTAGAAATGAGATCTGATCTTGAGTCTTTGACATATTAAAATTTGATTTCAAAAGAGATGAAAATAAGTGTAAGTTAAAAACAAAAGACTTAAAGAAAACCATTTCAACTCTTAAACATGAGCATACCAACTACAGGACTCAAATCAAAGATCTCATGACTAAGTTAACTGAGTGCCAGGCTGAGCTAGTGATCAGCAAAGCCAAGGTAGAGAAGCATGTTCTTGAAGAAGAGACCTTCAAGAACATCATATCCTCATCCCTACATTCCAAAGTGTGTTATCAGAACAAACAAGGACTAGGATGTACTGAGATAGCTAATCCACACACTCTATTATCTAGTAAGATCTCTAAGGTGTGGAACTAGTCAATATGAGCTACCATCTATAGATCCTAGTGATGAAGAGGATGAAGAGGATGTAGTGAAGGATGGATATGGGAAGAGTGAGGAAGATCATCCTAACAAGGGTCACTACACTCTTGAGGAGAGGAAGAAGTCAGGGATGACTAAGTCAAAGAGGAAGAACTTGATTCGAGCAACAAAGAGGAGATCAAAGAGAGCTCAGGAGATCAAGGCCACATTCAACTCCAAGTAATAAAAGTCTTTATCTCTGTAGGTTTTGAAGTGGTAAAGACTAAGGACACAACTTTGAACTCTAGTACCAAGAGCTCAAGTACGTGTTCAACTCATCCCTATGAAGGAATGAAGACTGATCAGCTGTGTAACACTGCAACACAGCATGAACCATCCACCTCCAAAGGCAAGCTTCACCTTAGGTGGCTTGCCAACACATCTTCAAAGATGGGGGTCGAGATGGAAAGTGATCAAACCCAGTCTTCCATTCACAAGAAGACTCTCAGAAGAAAGCAATTTGACTGTATTACGTGTGGCAGTACTTCTCATCTGGTTAAGGATTGCATCTACAATCCCAAAAGTACTGTCAAAATAACAAAGAAGGAGACTTCTGAGAAGAACCAGAAGAAGAAAGCTTTGGAAGAAATTAGTGTTTCTTTCTTAAGCTCCAAAATGAAAATGAAGACAAGTGAAAAACTGCCTTCGGAAGAAAATTTGCTCTCAGAAAAAAAGGAATGCTTCCGAAGCACTGAAGCTTGCTACAGTGAAAACAAGATCTTCCGAAGGGTAAGTTTCCAAAACTACCAAAGTTATAAAAACTTTTGAAGCTTTGAAGGTCAAGTCTAATCTTGCAAAGATGGTGTGGAAGATAAAGGAAGACCATGTGATCGAAAATTATTCATTTACAACAGTAAGTGATCCCCATAGTCTTAGTATAGGATTAATCACTGTTGCATTGTCTTCAGTTCATTTTGAAGAGCCCAAGACCAATAAGGCTTTGGTTTCCAAATGTAACTAATTCTCTTTTTATTGTGCAGGAACAGCTGAATACCAAAACAAATGTATGGATCATTGATAGTGGCTGTTCCAGGAACAAGACAGGCAATGGCTCCTTGCTTTGGAATTTTGAGAAAATTGATGGAGGACCAGTTGCTTTTGGAAGAGATCCTGGTGGTTACATTACTAGAAGGGGCAGGGTCACAAATAGTAAGCTCAGCATTGAGAAGGTAAACTTTGTTAAGGAGCTTGGGTACAATTTACTGAGTGTATCCTAATTTTGTGACAAGAGACATAACATGCTCTTTACTAAGCATGAGTACATCATTCTCAAGCCCGGGCTGGTCATTCCTTGAGAGCATATCCTGCTTAAAGCACCCCGGAAAGGGAACATGTACAAGATGGATTTGCAGGAAACATCCCCCTCGGGAGAAGTTTCTTGCTTTCTATCCAAGGCCAATAGTGATGAGTCTTTCCTTTGACATAAAAGGATATGCCATGTAAACTTTTAGAACATGAATCAACTAATTAAGAAAGATTTGGTAACTGGAATGCCAAAGAAAGAGTTTACAAGTGATGATCACTATGTTGCATGCCTGAAAGGGAAACAACACTTGGTGTCTCACAAGCCAAAAGTAAAGAACTCTATCACTACTCCCCTTCACTTATTACACATGGATCTCTTTGGCCCTACTAGTGTAATGAGTTTAGGAAGGACCTCATACCATTTGGTGATCACAGATGATTTCATAAGATTTACTTGGGTTTTCTTCCTTAGAACTAAGGATGAAACTCCTAAGATCTTGAAGAATTTCATTCTGAAAGTTGAGAATCAAATTGATCACAAGGTCAAGACCATAAGCTGCAAGAACCATGTTGTCTGACTCTAAACTACCTATTACCTTCTGGGCAGAGGCAGTCAATACTGCTTGTTATATGCAAAATAGAGTTGACTCATGGTAAGACTCCTTATGATTGGTTTTCTCCGGTCATTTGGATGTCCATGCACTATCTTGAATACCAAAGATCAAGTACCTAAGTTTGCTGAGAAATCAAATGATGGACACTTCATTGGATACTTCCCTCAATCTAAGGATTATAAAGTATACAATCTCAGAACTAGAGTAGTTGAAGAATCAACCAATGTGACCTTCAATGAGCACACACCCTGTGTGAAAGGTTTTGGTCCTGATTGGCTATTTGATCTTGATTTAGTTACCAACTATTTTAACAAATCTTATGAAGATGTTTCAGGATCAATAGGTAACACATCAACAGACGATCCTGACCTAGGATTTGAGCTGAGAAGACCAAGATCGACTACATCTTCAGCTGCAGTGGTAACTAACCTTGCAAGTGAAGTTCCTATAAGCACTACAATGACAAATCATGCTGATACATCTCAAGTGCCTAAAAATTCCAACTCAGAGGCATAAAACACAGATGCAGGAACTTCAAATGTAGGAGGGAATGGAAGTGGTGATAGTGATTAAGAATTTCTTGATGCTGATAACCACTCCAATGATTACAACATCAATGATGTCACACACTCATTGGATCAAGCTTCTCTTGATAAGTGTGCTGATGTGGTGGAAGACACTCCATTGCCAGATCTAAACTTTTCAAATTTAGATCTGTCTAAACAACTTGCTGTGATCCCTCAACTCAGGATCCCCAAGTCACACCCCACCATAAGCATCATTGCAGATGTTGACAAGGGGGTGAGAACAAGAGGACAAACCCATGACAAAAATGTTTGTCTACACTCTTGTTTCTTGTCCTAGATAGTGCCAAAGAAAGTTGATGAGGCTTTGAAGGATGGAAGTTGGGTTGAAGCAATGAAAGAGGAGCTGCTTCAATTTAAAAGACAAAAGGTTTGGAACCTATGTCCTCTTCCTCATGGGAAGACTATCATAGGTACCAAATGGGTGTTTAGAAATTAGAAAGATGATAAAGGACTTGTCATCAAGAATAAGGCAAGACTGGTTGTTCAAGGGTACACATAAGAAGAAGGAATTGACTACATTGATGTTTTTGCTCCTATAGCAAGACTTGAAGCTGTTAGGATATTCCTGGCGTTTGTTGCATCCAAGGACTTTAAGGTCTATCAACTTGATGTCATGTGTGCATTTTTATATGGGGTGATTGATAAAGAGGTGTATGTCAAATAACCACCTGGCTTTGCAGACCCAGATCATCCTAATTATGTTTGCAAGCTTGATAAAGCTCTTTATGGGCTGCACCAAGCTCCAAGGAAGTGGTATGAGACACTATCTGAGTATCTCTGTCAACATGGATACAAGAGGGGTGCTATAGATGGAACTCTCTTCATCAAAGGAATAGGAAATGACTTGATGCTGGTTCAAGTATATGTAGATGACATTATCTTTGGGTAAGCTAATCCAAAGCTCTGCGAAGACTTTGCGAAGCTGATGAAGAATAGATTTGAAATGAGTGCCATAGGAGAACTTAATTTCTTCTAGGAATTCAAGTGAAGCAAGTTGACAATGGCATCTTCATAAGTCAGTCAAAGTATGTACAAGACATACTTCCAAGATTCAACATGACTGAATGTAAGGTGGCAAAGACACCTATAGCCAAAAACCACTCCCTTGGACCTGATCTTGAGGGGGAGTTTGTAGATGAATATCTTTACAGGGCAATGATTGGGTCTCTTATGTATCTTACAGCTAGCAGGCTTGATATTATGTTTGCTACATGTATATGTGCAAGATATCAAGCCAACCCCAAGATGTCACACCTAGTTGCTGTCAAAAGAATTCTTAGATATCTCAAAGGTGCTCCTAAGCTAGGCCTTTAGTATCCAAAGAACTCTTATTTCAATCTGTATACCTATACAGATAGTGACTATGGTGGCTGCAACATGACTGCAAAGTCCACATCTGGATGATGTCAATTCCTTAGTGGAAGGATAGTCTCATGGCAATGTAGGACACAATCCTGTGTATCTGCATCAACTGCTGAGGTTGAATACATTGCTGCTGCAAGTTGCTGTGCTCAAGTACTTTGTGTTCAGAATCAGATGCTGGACTATGGATACAACTTCAAAGAGACTCCCATCCACATAGACAACAACAGTGTTATCTCTATCACAGAGAATCCTGTGCAGCACTCAAGGACAAAGCACATCAACATCAGGTATCATCTAATTAGAGATAATCATAAAAAGGGATTGATAAAACTAATCAAGGTTGACACAAATGAACAATATGCTGCTCTGTTCATAAAAGCTTTTGTTGAACAGAGATTTAAATATCTTATATCAGCTATTGGGATGATTAACCTTGAATAGATTTTTTTTAAAACTTAATCTATATTATTTATAAAAGGAAGTGTGTGTCCTAAGTTGTCTAAATTAATCACCAACATAAGCCTAGTTTATCTTGGGAGAAACTTTTTAAAATAATGTTCCTTAGCATTTTGAAAAATTACCAAGTGTATTTTCTTTCGGAAGATATAAACATTGCTTTCAGAAGAATTTTAAGTCTTCAAAACACATAACTGCTTAAAGAAGATTTACCTTCAGAAGAAATTTTCATATTTCTTCCAAAGCCAAAATATGCTTTTAAGTGCTTATGTGTATTTCAAGAACAAATTTCTTTCAAAAGCAATTTCTTCCGAGACTAAATACTCTTTGGAAGAGAATTTGCTTAAGTAAATTTTCTTCTGAAGCCATTTTCTCACTAAGCATAGAAATATCTTCTGAAGTCAAAATTGGCTTTGAAAGATTTTCACAAATCTTCCAAAGACAAATTACCTTCAGAAGAATCTCAACTTCCAAGAAAACTATCTTTTTGGGCACTTTTTCAAAGGTGGGACCGACATTCGGACTTCAAAGTTTATCCTTTTTCATTAACTTTGGCTCAAGTCCATTTCATATAAATATACCTAACGATTCCCTCCTCTTTCACTTTCTTCTTCATCTGCAAACTTTATAAACCTAAAATCGCACTCACCGCCTTTGTTCATATATTTCTTCACTTCAAAGCTACCACAAATGGCCAACCTCAACCGTAGAAACCAACCATATTTTTCCATGCAGCTTCGCAGGTAACATAATCAGGTTGCTCTGTTAAACGCTGAGAAAGATCCAAGTTTCTCAGAGGTTTGTCGCTTTCTTTCACTCTCAAACTACTTCACCTCCCTTACCATTGATCCTCCACTTTATGAGGATCATCTTTTGGATTTTTGGAGGACCTGCCAAGAGGTCACCATGGATGGGGAGAAGACACTGTCTACCACAATGAAGGGGATGACACTGTTTATCACTCCAGCCTCCATTAACTCACACTTACAGCTGGATGATGAAGAAGGTGAAGTGTCCTTTCCAAAATCTATTGAGAATCATTCTTTTGAGCAGATGGGCTATGAAGGGGACTTCTCAGTTAGAGCCTTCAAGAAAGGGAAGGTTTCCACTCAATGGAAGTACCTCCTACATGTTATTATTCATAGTCTGTCTAATAAACATGGAGGATGGGACCAAATTATAGAGGATCTCTCCTTCATAGTTCATGGAATGGTTCATGGGGTCAAGTTTAGGTATTCTCAGTTTATATATACTAATTTTCTTACAAACTTGGACTCCTTAGAGTATTACATATTTACTAGATATGTCAAATGTATTCTCAACTGTGAACTAGGCTCACAGTTTAAGGGAACAAATATTATTCTTAAATTAGGACAAATGAAGCCCGACATCTTCAAAATAATAAGAAAGCCTACTGTGGGCTTCTCATGGGTAGTAACAGCCCTGGTCCCAAAAATGTTAGAGCTCATTGCTCAAGGTGACAACCTAGCACCAGCTAGTGTTGAACCCACACCTTCCACTTCAACAACACCCACACAGCCACAAACAACCCTCACCTATCAAAGAAGATCCAAACGCCTGCATAGGTTATTCAACCTGTACATGTCCCTATATCACCTCCCATACAGGAAGAAGTGGACACTGGAGCTCCCACTTCTCCTAAGGAGCAAAGCACTCCCATCTCACCAAGAATCAACCATGAGGTTCCTCATACTCAGGCTGATGAGCTCATGACCTAACAAGCCTTAAGCCTTAACTCAAAGTCTCAACACTCTAGTGAATAACCTTCAGGAGAAAGTTACCAACCCTAGCCTTTAGACTTAAATCAACCCATGCCCAGCCTAGAATTCTATGATAACGAAGATATAGCACTCAGTGAGTATCATGAGTCTTTCTTTTCCGTCCCTGCTTAAAGAGAGATGAGTACTCCTATGTCCCCTATATCTAGCCCACATCATCCACCCCTAACTGAGGTGGATCTTCCTGAACCTATTAAACAGATCCATATGAAAGAGGCTCTCACTTCTGATAGTAATTACATCATTAAGAACTCAACCATTGCAACCCAACCCATTGATACTTCAACTGAAGCTGTCAGTGAGCAGGGGAAAACCAGCAGCCAAGAACAACAAGCTGGTGATGAGGAAGAAGAGTTAGTTCCAATTATATCATCCCCTTGTGATTCTTCTACTGAAGATGAGGGGAATCTTAGACTAAGGTGCAAAAACTATCTAAAACATGCACTTATTTAGTCTCCAAGGTTAGGCACTTAGAATCCCAAGTGACTACCTTGCAAAGAAGGGTTAATGATCAATAATTTAAGATTTCTGATCTCAAGGAACAACTATTTAGGAGACCCTTCAGAAGGATTCAACCAGAAGCACAAGAACCTAAGGATGTAATTAACTAACCTCTAGTTCACCTATACTCCAGCTCACCTATGCAAGTGGGTGATGCTACCAAAAGGGGGAGGAAGTTGTTACATCACAGAACTTGGGAGTCCTTTTTAGAGTATGGACATTGAGGACTCACCAAACTCACTTGCAATTATCCAGACTCAGCAACCTCCTCAAATTCACATTGATGTAGACTCACTTATCCGGAGTTTATTTAAGGAGGGTATACCAAGGGCAATGTCATACCCACCTTTTGGAGCTACAAATGAAATACATAGGTGAAGGTATGATGCTGAAAGAAGAGCCCTCATACTGCATAGAGTTCAAGGACATCAAGAGGTCTTCAATTTTCAGACCTTGAACTACTATGACAGCCTTTCTCTAGTCAATATGCCACTTGCCAACCCAAGTCAAAACAGGCAAGCTGATATACTGGCTAAGAGAATTCAAGACAGGATCATGGAAGAACTCAGACATAGAAGAAGACAATTGCAAGCAGGCAATGTCATTGGTCAACTAAAAGTTAAGATGGACCCTAAGATTATCTTCAAAGGGGAACCTTGACTGAAGGCCCAGTGACTGAATCTGTGGGCATTGTCACCAAGTCAAGCACTTCAACAACATCATGTACCCTCAATGAGGCACCAATTAGTGAAGGTGTTTCACAACCTCTCTCTGGCAAGAGCTTGACTGTTGAATCAGACAATGAAGGCCAAAGCTCTCTCCACCCTGAGTCACCAAGGCCTGTGAGTGACAAAGGGAAAAGGAAACTAACTCCTGAGGAGATTGAGGAGGAGGAAAGAGAGAGGAAGAGGAAGCTAAGGGGAGGGAGTTCAGCTGGTTCCTCAGGCTTCATGGAAGCTGCAATCAGGACGGCCCTCAGGCCAAACACTTAAAATGATGAGTTGAGGGGCTGCCAGATTGAACTATATGGGAACCAGGAACTACAACATTAATGAACTCATCTCTCTTCCTTTAGAAGAATTTAATGAACTGGCAAACTTAGAGCTGACCAAAGAGAGAAAGGAGGCGGAGGATACAGAGTTGCTCAAATTCAACAAAGAAAGAAGGCAGAAGAGACTATACAAGAATGCTTCTCCTCTCTCCCCAGTTCATTAAAGCCCTAAAAGAGAGACTGTGGCAGCTGAACGACCTCAGGTAGATAGAGAAGGTGATAGACAAAACATGATCAACTACTAGAGTGCCACAGGTCTCTATCAGGTATCTGCACTTCATCCCCTTTATTTGAATACATTGAATTTGAGTATCTTAAGCAACTTCAAATACATGTCATAAATGAACAAAAAGCTACTAAGAGATAAATGAGGGAAGTAGCTGCAAAGTCAAGCGCCATCATCCAAAAGAGCCAAAAGAAGTCTGCTGATAGACAAAGGATGATGAGCTTCTTAAAGCTGTATGGATTCTCCGGAAGGAGGCTTAGTCGAATGTCTCTATCCACTATGGGTTAGCATATTAGGGTGATCAAGTAGAAGATTAAGAAGGGAAAGCTTGTGGACTTGCATTATCCACCAAGCCAAGCTCCTCCTGAGGTTGAGGTTAAGGTTGAGCCACAGACAACATAACCTGGACCTTCAGCTGCTTCACAGCCAACTTCATCTTCTGATCCAAAGTAGGGTTCTACTCCATTTCCTTTTAAATATGTGAGGGAAGATGACGCAACTGGGAGAAGCACAATAGAACAGCATGGTACTCAAGACCAGCCCTCTCAGTTAAACACTCCAAAGAGGAAGAAAAGGATGGCTGCAAAGAAAGTATTCAAGAAGAAAAAGTCATCCACTTCTAGACCTCAGGATGAGTCAGAACATCTTGAGGAGGTGCAACAAAAAGCTGATCAATCAACTCCAACCACAGTACAGCCTCTTGTAGCTGGAAGACCCATCCTGTCTTAGACTTTTACTACTAATCCAGACAGATGGTATGTCATCAGAGATCAAGGTGGTCAAGATGTCTACTTCTGACAAGACATACTTGATCTACCTCTACATGATCTCCATGACATGAGAAGATATTATGAAAGTCTGAGGGATCCTGACCAACTGATGAATAGAGGAATGGCCTTGATCCTAATGAGGATAATCAACAGAAGATAAATCTTCTCATTTTTGGTAGCATCAGCCTAGGGGGAGTTTGTAAGTTTTATATAGAGGCTGATGCAACTAAAGTAACCAAATGGCTTCCTGCATGCATGCACCAAGTAGAACTACTACAGAAGTTTTATACTTTACATGGGAATTGTGCTAAGCATAAAATCTTCCAAAGCTAAAAGTTCATGTGAAGCTTTATACTCTGCATAAGAAATATTCTAAGTATAAAGTCTTCCGAAGCCAAAGACCAAATCTTCCGAAACCAAAGATGAAGTCTTTCGAAGCTTCAAAGACAAAGTCTTCTGCAGCCAAATGAAGTGAAGACTGATTTCTTCCAAAGACTTAGAAGAACATGCTTTTCTCTGATGTACTTTTACATAAAGCTGACCAACTTTCCGCTACAACTCTAAAGACTCATTAACTTGCATAAGTTGGTGAAAAGGTCTATGCTTTTGTAACAATACATTAAGGTCTTTGTTTGTAACTTTCTACTTCATGTACTTTTATCCTTTCTGTAATATATTAGGATGTGAGCTATTGCATGTCATAGTCACTAGTCAATAGGCAACCTGCCATTTGTCTCTACATTGATTTTGTTGTCTTTCAATGTTCTAAGTGGCTTTCTAAGTATGGTCAGTTGTAGGGTGTAGTATAAAGTATCCCAATGTCTTTTAACTTATCTTCATGCATTGTAACTCTTGTAAGAGAACTTGAGATTAATATCAATCATCCTTGAAAATCTTATATATACTGTTCTTAAGTTCTGTCACTTTACTTACTTTTGTTCTTTTGTAAGGCCCCATTCCCGGGACGCTTACAGATGGTCATTCATCACACTCGAAACACATAAAAACTTTACTAAAATCATGCAGCGGAAACTTTTAAAGCAAACATTTCATTTCCTTTAAATAAACACTTTTACAAAATAATACATCGTTCATTACAAAATATCGTTCGTTCGTATTACAATGCAAAAGCGTTAAACAAAAGAATGCCATCCTAAAATGAGCCGAGTAGCCACCCCGTGCCATCCTCAGCAACATTACCTGCCAACTGGAAACACATAAAAAGTCAGCGTTGCTGAGTGAGTTCTAGTTTTATAATAACATTATATTACCTTTCGTTCTAAAAAAATATTTTCTTACTATCGCACATGATCACACATCATACGTACATCAAGGTAATAGTTATTATCTTCATCATCGTTCGTTTCGTACATTTCGCACATTTCGT
>BJCO01376901.1:0-12809 GCA_018326465.1 Flaveria floridana | reverse complement strand
GAAAACCATATATATTGTTCTTGAGTTCTGTCTCATTGTTACTAGTGTTCTTTGCATCTTGTTCTTAAATCTGGTTTCCTATTTGAAGTGTTAAGTGTTCTAAGACTCTCCTCATTGTGAGACTGATTGTATTAACTATCCCTTAACAGGTCTTGCAATTGATATCAGAGCATTCCAGGCTCTTGATTGTAAGATCTCACCATCTTAAATCTGTTCAGTTCTCACAAAACACTTAACATCTCAAATGGCAGCATCTAAGTCTGACGTGGAAACCAGTACCATGGTAAAGTCCCCACTGATCACTCCTGGTGATTTTGATACTTGGTGTTTAAGAATGGAAGGCTTCATCAAGTCATAAGACAACAGGATGTGGGAGTCTGTTACCAAAGGACCTTACATTCCATGCACCTCTTCAGCTATTGCTGGAGGTGGCATGATCTCAAAGGAAGTGGCTGACTACTCTGAAGAAGATAGAAAAAGACTAGATGTAGATCAGAAAGCCATAAATGTCCTCCAAACTGCTATTCCAAATACCATCTGCAAAGGCTTCAAGAAGTGCAAAACTGCTAGCAGCTCTGGGATGTACTGAAGCTGATGTATGAAGGGTCTACTAAAGCCAAAGAAAACAAGAAAGACCTTCTAAAGCAGCAGTTTGAGAACTTCACCTTCAAAACATGTGAAACCATGACTCAACAATACTTCAGGTATGTTAAGATTGTGGACACTCTGATGGATGTTGGAGTGAAACTGGAGAACAAGGATATTGTGAGAAAGTTCATGTCCTCTCTTCCTAGACAATGGACACACTAATGTGTGGTCATTAAGAGGACTAAAAATCTCAAGACCCTCACTCTCACTGAGTTGTATGGCATACTCAGTGGTTACCAGATGGAGATGAACATGCAAAATCCATCTGGAAACTCTAGCAATCAATAGAGTTCTGCCCTGTATGTGGTTGAAAGGGATTGTAGAGAACCACAACACCATTTCATCTCCTACCCTGACAACTTACCAAAGGGCCCTTTCATCACCTTCCTAGAGACACCAACGGAGAGCTACATCTAAGGAAGCCCATTCCAAGAGACAAGCTCATCACAAGCCTTTGTGTCTCATGATGAAAGCACATACAACTTTCTCTTCACCCTTGAAGACTTAGACTGTATCCATCCGGATGATATGGAGTATGTTAAAATAGTTCAACAAATGGCCCTTCTCACTTATAGAGCCAAGAAATTCTACAAGAGGACAAGGAGAAAGTTTCCTAGCAATGTGTCCAATGGAAAGTTTGGGCTGGACAAGAGGAAAGTGAAGTGTTACAGCTATAACTAGATGGGACACTTTTCTAGGGAGTGCAAGGCACTCAAAACAAATGGTGGTCAGGAACAACCCAAGCCAAACTACACTGAGGGAGCTCCACACACTGAGAAGCCCAAGCAACAAGCTGCAGTTGCTATGGAAGAAGGAGGCTTTGATTAGAGTTTCCAAGTAGAAGATATGTCTCAAAACCAAGCACTAATGACAGATCTTGATGAAGCCAAGCTATTGAAACATCTTTGTACCCCAGATGCGTTGCTAAAGTAAATAGATATAGGTCCTATAACTTAGAGATGAGATCTGATCTTGAGTCCTTTAACATCTTAAAATCTGATTTCAAAAGAGTTGAAAATAAGTATAAGTTAAAAATAGAAGACTTAAAGAAAACCATTTCAATTCTTAAACATGAGTATACCAACTACAGGACTCAAATCAAAGATCTCATCACTAAGTTAACTGAGTGCCAGGCTGAGCTAGTGATCAGCAAAGCCAATGCAGAGAAACATGTTCTTGAAGAAGAGGCCTTCAAGAACATAATATCCTCATCCCTGCATTCTAAAGTGTGGTATCAAAACAAACAGGGACTGGGATCTAGTGAGATAGCTCCTCCACACACTCTATTGTCTATAAGATCTCACAGGTGTGGAACTAGTCAAGATGAGCTTCCATCAATAGATCCTACTAATAAAGAGGATGAAGAGGAGATAATGAAGGATAGATCTGGGAAGAGTGAAGAAGATCATCCTAACAAGGGTCACTATTCTCCTAAGGAGAGGAAGAAGTCAATGATGACAAAGTCCAAGAGAAAGAACTTGATCCGAGCAGCCAAGAGAAGATCAAAGAGAGCATAAGAGATCAAGACCACCTTCAACTTTAAGCAGAAATAAGTTTTTATCTCTGCAGGTTTTGAAGTGGTAAAGACTGAGGATACAACTTTGAACTCTAGTACCAAGAGTTCAAGTTCATGTCGAGTTTATCCCTGTGAAGGAATGAAGGCTGATCAGTGGTATAACACTACTACACAGCATGAACCATCCATCTTTAAAGGCAAGCCTCACCCTAGGAAGCTTGCTACAACATCTGAAAGGATAAGGATGGAGATGGAAAGTGATCAAACTCAGTCTTCCATTCAAAAGAAGACCCTTAGAAGAAAGCAAATTGACTGCATTATGTATGGCGGTACTTCTCATCTTGCTAAGGATTGCTTCTACAATCCCAAAAGTACTGTCAACATAACAAGGAAGACGACTTCTGAGAGGAGTAAGAAGAAGAAGGATCAGAAGAAATCTGTGTTTTTTCAGAAGCTCCAAAATGAAAATGAAGATAAGTGAAAAATTACGTTCGGAAGGAAATTTGGTCTCGGAAGAAATGAATGCTTCCGAAGCACTGAAGCTTGCTTTAGAGAAAGCAAGATCTTCTGAAGGGTCGGTCTCCAAAACTTCCGAAGTTATAAAAACTTCCAAAGTTTTGAAGGTCAAGTATAATCTTCCAAAGATGGTATGGAAGATAAAGGAATACCATGTGACTGAGAATTCTTCATTAATAACAACAAAATGATCCCTAAAGTCTTAGTATATGATCAATTACTGTTGCATTGTCTTAAGTTTATTTTGAAAAGCCCAAGACCATTGAGGCTTGGGTTTTCAAACCTCTACCCTTGGTACATAGCTTCCATTTCGAGAACCTTTCATCTGAATCTCCCGGCTGATTCAACACGAGCAATTAAAACTACCGACTCTAGAACAACGAAAACAGAGCTAATACCGATTCCTGGACCTGGACCTGGTGATGTAACTAACTCTCTTTTATTATGCAGGAACAACTGAAGACCAAGAAGAATGTATGGATTATTGACAGTGGTTGTTCTAGGCACATGACAGGCAATGACTCTTTGCTTTAAAACTTTGAAAGAATTGATGGAGGGCTAGTTGCTTTTGGAGGAGATGCTGGAGGTTACATTACAGGAAGGGACAGGGTCACAAATGGTAAGCTCAGCATTAAGAAGGTAAACTTTGTTAAGGAGCTTGGGTACAATTTACTGAGTGTATTCCAATTTTGTGACCAGAGACATAACATGCTCTTCACTGAGCATGAGTGCATTATTCTTAAGCGCGGGGTGGTCATTCCTAAAAAGCATATCCTACTTAGAGCACCTTGGAAAGGGAACATGTACAATATGGATTTGCAGGAAACATCCCCTTCAGGAGAAGTTTCTTGCTTTCTATCTAAGGCCAATAGTGATGAGTCTTTCCTTTGGCATAAAAGAATATGCCATGTAAACTTTAAGAACATGAACAAATTAATTAAGAATGATTTGGTAACTGGAATGCCAAAGAATGAGTTTACAAGTGATGATCACTGTGTTGCATGTCTGAAAGGGAAACAACACTTGGTGTCTCACAGGCTAAAGGAAAGAACTCTATCACTACTCCCCTATACTTATTACACATGGATCTCTTTGGCCCCACTAGTGTAACGAGTCTAAGAAGGACCTCATACTGTTTCGTGATCATAGATGATTTCACAAGTTCACTTGGGTTTTCTTCCTTAGAACTAAGGATAAAACTCCTGAGATCTTGAAGAACTTCATTCTGAAAATTGAGAATCAAAGTGATCACAAGGTTAAGATCATTAGATATGATCAAGGAACTGAATTCAAGAACCAAATCCTTGACACATTTTGTGATGAAAAGGGTATTACAAGACAATATAGTGCTCCTAGGACTCCTGAACAAAACGGTGTTGCTGAGAGGAGAAACTGGACACTTATTGAAGCTGTAAGAACCATGTTGTCTGACTCTAAACTGTCCATCACCTTCTGGGTAGAGGCAGTTAACACTTCCTGCTATATGTAGAACAAAGTTTTGGTAGTCAAGACTCATGGTAAGACTCCTTATGAACTATAGCACAAAAGAAGACCTTTCATTGGTTTTCTCAGATCATTGGGATGTCCCTGCACTATCTTGAATACCAAAGATCAACTAGCCAAGTTTGCTGAGAAATCAGATTATGGACACTTTATTGGATAATCTTCCCAAGCTAAGGCTTATAGAGTATACAATCTCAGAACTAGAGTAGTTGAAGAATCAACCAATGTGATCTTTAATGAGCACACTCCCTATGTGAAAGGTTCTGGTCTTGATTGGTTATTTGATCTTAATTTAGTTACCAATTGTTTTAACAAATCTAGTGAAGATGTTTTAGGATCTACAGGTAATACATCAACAGAAGATCCTGACCCAAGACTTGAGCTGAGAAGACCAAGCAAGAATACTACTTCAGCTCCAGTTGTAACTAACCCTGCAGGTGAAGTTCCTATCAACACAATAATGACAAATCAAGCTGATACATCTGAAGTGCCAGAAAGTTCCAGCTCAGAGGCACAAAACACAAATGAAGGAACTTCAAATGTAGGAGGACATGGGTAGTGGTGATAGTGATCAATAATTTCTTGATGCTGACAACCACTCCATTGAAGACAATATCAATGATGTCACACACTCATTGGATCAAGCTTCTCTTGATAAGTGTGCTGATGTAGTGGGAGACACTTCATTGCTAGATCTAAACTTCTCAAATTTAGATATGTCTAATCAACTTGCTGTGATCCCTCAACTCAGGATCTACAAGTCACACCCCACTAGAAACATCATTGGAGATGTTGACAAGGGGGTGGGAACAAGAGGACAAACCCATGACAAAAATATTTGTCTATACTCTTGTTTCTTGTCCCAGATAGATAAAAAGAAAGTTTATGAGGCTATGAAGGATGGAAGTTAGGTTGAAGCAATGCAAGAGGAGCTGCTTCAATTCAAAAGGCAAAAGGTTTGGAGCCTATGTCCTCTTCCTCAAGGGAAGACTATCGTAGGAACCAAATGGGTGTTTAGGAGTAAGAAGGATAATAGATGACTTGTCATCAAGAACAAGGCAAGGCTGGTTGTTCAAGGGTACACACAAGAAGAAGGAATTGATTACACTGATGTCTTTTCTCCAGTTGAAAGACTTGAAGTTGTTAGGATATTCCTGGTGTTTGCTGCATCCAAGGACTTCAAGGTCTACCAACTTGATGTCAAGTGTGCATTTTTATATGGGGTGATTGATGAAGAGGTGTATGTCAAACAACCACCTGGATTTGCAGACCTAGATCATCCTGATTATGTCTGCAAGCTTGATAAAGCTTGTTATGGGCTACACCAAGCTCTAAGAAAGTGGTATGAGACACTATCTCAACATCTCTGTCAGCATGGCTACAAGAGGGGTATTATAGATGCAACTCTCTTCATCAAAGGAACAAGGAATGACTGGAATGCCAGATAAACAGTTTACAAGTGATGATCACTGTGTTGCATGCCTGAAAGGGAAACAACACTCGCTGTCTCACAAGCCAATAGAAAAGAACTCCATCGCTACTCCCCTACACTTATTACACATGGATCTCTTTGGCCCTACTATTGTAATGAGTCTAGGAAGGACCTCATATTGTTTACTGATCACGGGTGATTTCACAAGATTCACTTGGGTCTTTTTCCTTAGAACTAAGGATGAGACCCCTGAGATCTTAAAGAATTTCAATCTGAAAACTAAGAATCAAAGTGATCACAAGGTGAGGACCATAAGATGTGATCAAGGAACTGAATTAAAGAACCAAATCCTTGACATATTTTGTGATGAAAAGGGTATTACAAGAGAATATTATGCTCAAGGACTCCTCAGCAAAACGGTGTTGCTAAAAGGTGAAACAAATGCAAGAACCATGTTGTCTGAGTCTAAACTACCCATCACCTTCTGGGTAGAGGCGGTTAACACTGCCTGCTATGTGCTGAAACAGAGTTTTAGTAGTTTAGACTCATGGTAAGACTCCTTATGAACTACGGCACAAAAGGAGACCTTTCATTGGTTTTCTCAGATCATTTGGATGGCCTTGCACCATCTTGAATATCAAAGATCCGGTAGCCAAGTTTGCTGAGAAATCAGATGATGGACACTTTATTGGATACTCTTCCTAAGATAAAGCTTATAGAGTATACAATCTTAAAACTAGAGTAGTTGAAGAATCAACCAATGTGATCTTCAGTGAGCACACTCGCTTGTGGTCATTCAAGGGTACACACAAGAAGAAGGAATTGACTACAATGATGTCTTTGCTTAGAAAGACTTGAAGTTGTTAGCATATTCCTGGAATTTGCTGCATCTAAGGACTTCAAGGTCTACCAACGATGTCAAGTGTGCTTTCTTATATGGGGTGATTGATGAAGAGGTGTATGTCAAACAACCACCTGGCTTTGTAGACCCAGATCCTCCTAATTATGTCTGCAGGCTTGATAAAGCTCTCTATGGGCTGCAGCAAGCTCGAAGGAAGTGGTATGAGAAACTATCACAGTATCTTTGTCAGCATGGCTATAAGAGAGGTACTGTAGAAGGAACTTTCTTAATTAAAAGAACCGGAAATGACTTAATGTTGGTTTAAGTATATGTTGATGACATTATCTTTGGGTCAACTAATCCAAAGCTCTGCAAAGACTTTGAGAGGCTAAGGAAGAATAGATTTGAAATGAGTGCCCTGGGGAAACTTAATTTCTTTCTAGGAATTTAAGTGAAGCAAGTTGACAATGACATCTTCATAAGTCAGTCAAAGTATGTACAGGACATACTTACAAGATTCAACATGGAGGGGGAGTATGTAGATGAACATCTTTGTAGGGCTATGATTGGGTCTCTCATGTATCTTACAACATGCAGGCCTGATATTATGTTTGCTACATGCATATGTGCAAGATATCAAGCCAACCCCAAGATATCACACCTGGTTACTGTCAAGGGAATTCTTAGATATCTCAAAGGTGCCCCTAAAGTTAGGCCTTTGGTATCCGAAGTATTCTGACTTTAATCTGTATGCCTATACAGATAGTGACTATGGTGGCTGCAACATGAGTGCAAAGTCTACACCTGGGGTGTCAATTGCTTGGTGGAAGGATAGTCTCATGGCAATGCAAGAAACAATCCTGTGTATCTACATCAACTGCTGAAGCTGAATACATTGCTGCTGCTAGCTGCTGTGCTCAAGTGCTTTGGATTCAGAATCAGATGCTAGACAATGGATACAACTTCAAAGAGACTACCATCCGCATAGACAACAACAGTGCTATCCGTATCACAGAGAATCCTGTGCAACACTCAAGAACAAAACACATCAACATCAGGTATCATCTAATTAGATATAATTATGAAAAAAGATTGACAAAATTAGTCGAGGTTAACGCAAATGAAGAATATGCTGATCTGTTCACAAAGGCTTTTGATGAACAGAGATTTAAATATCTTGTATCAGCGATTAGGATGATTAACCTTGAATAGATTTTCTTAAAAACTTAATTCAGTATTATTTCTAAAAGGAATTGTGTGTCCTGAGTTGTCTAGACAATCATCTACATAAGCCTAGTTTATCTTACAAGAAAATATTTTTCAAATGATATTCCTTAGAATTTTGAAAATATTATATATATTTTATCTCAAAAGACATTAAGATTGCGTTCGAAAGAAATTTTAAGTCCTCAAACCAGATAACTACTTATAAGAAATTTACCTTCAGAAGAAATGTTAAATATCTTCGGAAGCCAAAATATGCTTCTAAATACTTATATGAATTTGAAGAACAAATTTCTTCTAAAAGCAATTATATCCCGGAAGATTTTTTCCCTTAGGAATAAACAAACTTCCAAGTTTTAATATCTTCCGAAACCAAATATGCCTCGGAAGAGAAAATACTTCAGTATTTTTTCTTCCAAAGCATTTTTTTCAAAAAGCTAAGGAATATCTTCCAGAGTCAAAAAATTTAGCTTCGAAAGTTTTTCACAAAACTTCCGAAGACAAAATACCTTCGGAAGAATTTTGACTTCCAAGAAAACTACATTTTAGGCACTTTCTCAGAGGTGGGACCAATATTCGGATTTCAAAGTTTATTCTTTTACATTAACTTTGTCTCTAATCCATTTCTTATAAATATACCCAATGGTTCCCCCCTCTTTCATTATCTTCTTCATCTGTAACTTCTCTAACCTAAATTCACCCGCTCACCACCTTTGTTCTTACCATTCTTCACCTCAAAGCTATCTCAAATGGCCAACAATCTTCATCACTCTATCTTCCATCAACTCTCATCTACAACTAGATGATGCAGAAGGTGAACTGTCCTTCCCTAAATCTGTTGTAAACCACTCCTTTGAGCAGGTGGGCTATGAAGGTGACTTCTTAGTCAGAACCTTCAAGAAAGAGAAGGTTTCTCCTCAGTGGAAGTACCTCCTATATTTCATTCTCCATAGCTTGTCTAACAAGTATAGAGGTTGGGACCAAATTTCAGAAGACCTCTCTTTCATAGTCCATAGGATGGTTCATAGGGTCAAGTTCAGGTATTAACAATTTATGTATAATAAATTGCTTGCAAACTTGGACTCCTTAGAATATTATATGTTCCCTAGATATGTCCAACACATTCTGAACTGTGAACTGGGCTCACAGTTGATGGGAACAGGTAATGTTCTAAAATTGGGACATATGAAGCCCGACATCTTCAAGACTATGAGAAAGCCAACTGTTGGCTACTCAAGGGTAGAAACAGCCCTGGTCCCAAAAATGTTAGAGCTCATTGCTCAAGGTGACAACCTAGCAACACCAGCTAGTGTTAAACCCACACCTTCCACTTTAAGACAACCCACACAGCCACAAATAACCATCACCTACCAAAGAAAATCCAAATGAACCCCTGCACAAGTTATTCAACTTGTGCAGGCCCCCATATCACCACCTATATAGGAGGAAGTGAACACTGGAGCTCCTACTTCTCCCGAGGAGCAAGCCACTCTGATCTCACAGATGATCAGTCATGAGGTTCCTCATGCTTAAACTGAAGAGCTAATCACCCAAGAAGCGTTAAGCCTTCACGCAGAGTCTCAATACTCTAGTGAACAACCTTCAAGGGAAAGTTACCATCCCCAGCTTCTAGATCTAAACCTGCCAATTCCCAACCTAGACTTCTATGATGATGAGGATATGGCACTGAATGAGTATCATGAATCTCTCTTCTCTTTCCCTGCTAAAAAGAGACGAGTACTCCTGTGTCGCCCATATCTAGCCCATATCATCCACCCACCACTGAGGTGGATCTCCCTGAACCTGAAGAGATCCATATGTAAAAGGCTCTCACTCTGCAAGTGATTACATCATTAAGACCTCAACCATGACAACCCAACCCATTGACATTTTAACTGAAGTTTTAAGTGAGCAAGGGAAAACCAGCAGCCAAGAACAACAAGCTGGTGATGAGGAAGAAGACTTAGGTCTAGTTCTCTCATCCCCCAGTCATTCTTCTAATGAAGATGAGGGGAACCTCAGACTAATTATGCACAAACTGACCAAAACATGCACCTATTTAGTCTCCAAGGTCAGTCACTTGGAATCTCAAGTGACTACCTTGCAAAGAAGGGTTAATGATCAGCAACTTGAGATATATAATCCTAAGGAACAACTAGCGAGACCCTTCAGGAGGACTCAACCAGGAACACAGGAACTTGAGGATGTGACAGATTTCACCTCCAGCTCACCTATGCAAGTGGGTGATGCTACCACAAAGGAGGAGGAAATTGTCATCATCACAGAACCTGGGAATCTATCTCTGAGTATGGACATTGAGGAATTACCAACCTTACTTGTAATTGTCAACACTCAGCAACCTCCTCAAGTTCACACTGATGTGGACTCTCTTATACAAAGTCTGTTTGAGGAGGGAATACTAAGGGCAATGTCAACCCCACCCCATGGAGCTGTAAATGAAATTCTAGGGTGGAGGTATGATATTGATAGAAGATCTCTAGTATTGCATAGATTTTAAGGACAACAAGAAGTCTTCAATTTTTGGACCTTGAATTTCTGTGATAGTCTCTCTCTAGTCAATATGCCACTGGCCAACCCAACATAACATAGGCAGGTTGACATACTGGCTGAGAGAATTCAAGACAGGATTGTTGAAGAGTTAAGGTATAGAAGAAGGCAACTGCAAACAGGCAATGTCATTGGTCAACTGGATGTTGTGGTGGAGCCCAAGATTAGCTTCGAAGGGGAAACCTTGACCGAAGGCCAAGTGATAGAACCTGTGAGCATTATCACGATACCAATTACTTCAATATCCTTGAACCTCAGTGAGGCACCAATTGGTGAAGGAGGTCTCACAACCTCTCTCTTGCCAGAGCTTTACAGCTAATCCAAGCAATGAAGGCCAAAGCTCTCTCCAACCTGAGTCACCAAGGCCTGTGAGTGACAAAGGGAAGAGGAAAATGACCTCTGAGGAGATTGAAGAGTAGGAAAGAGAGAGTAAGAGGAAGCTAAGGGGAGAGAGTTCAACTGGTTCTTCAGGCTTCATAGAAACTGCAATCAGGACAGCCCCCAGGCCAAACACTCAAGATGATGAGTTGAGGCTGCCAGATTGAATTACTTGGGAACTAGGAACTACAACATTGATGAACTCATCTCTCTTGCCTTAGAAGAGTTAAATGAACTGGTAAACTTAGAGCTAATAAAGGAGAAGAAGGAGGCAGGGATTGCAGAATTGCTCCTCAAGGTTAAAGAAGAAAGAAGGCAAAAAAGGCTATACAAACATGCTCATATTCTCTCCCTAGTTTATGAATGCTCTGAGAGAAAGGTTACGGCAAGTGAACAACCTCAGGTAGATAAGGAGGCTGACAGACAAACCATGATCAACTACCTGACTGCTACAGGCCTCTATCAGGCATCTTCACTTCTTCCCCTCTCATATGAATACATTAAATTTGAGTATCTTAAGCAGCTGGAACAACAGTTCATCAATGAACAAAAGGATACTAAGAGAACGATAAGGGAAGAAGCTGCAAATTCAAGAGCCATCATCCAAAAGAGTTAAAAGAAGTCTGCTGACAGACAAAGGATTATGAGCTTCTTGAAGCTGTATGGATTCTCCGGAAGGAGGCTTGGTCCAATGTCTCTATCCACTATGGAAGAGCATATTAGAGTAATCGAGCAGAAGATTAAAAGGGTAGAGCTTGTGGACTTGCATTCTTCACTGTCACACCCCAACCTTAACAGCGGAAACGTCGAGATGCGAGGGTTAAGATTGTTCATGCCACGCAACGCTAATAAAAGTTTCACTATTATAAATTTCCAGGGTTCATAAAATACAATAAGGAAGATAACATAAGTTTCAAGCAACAAAAATATAAAAAATCCCATAGCATCATGTGACAATGTATGGCATTTATTTATTATCTAGGTCCATTCCTAGATGTGATCTGTCACACCCCAAACTTAACGGCAGAATCGTCGAGATATGAGGGTTAAGATTATTCATAGCCACATAACGCTACCATTAAATAAAAATATTATTATCATAAGTTTTAAAATGCAAATTACATCCATAAGTCTCAAACAAGAATACAACATAACATAAAATAACACCCATGACAAATTATTTATTTTTCTAAGGTCAAAATGCTAGGTGTGAGCATGCTTCAAAGAGATCATCAAACTTGAGCATTTCCTGAAACATGTTAAAAATAAAAGTTCAACTATGAAAGTTGGTGAATTTCCATGGGTTAAGTGTACATAAATATATCAAAGATTTACAAGTAGCAATTCATGTCATTGGTTATGAATTATGCAAGTTTATAGAACACATATAGCTACAATCAAATCTTGACCAAGAATAAGATTACAAGTTTATAAAGATTAGCTAAGTGTACTTGGTTCCCATGATAAACAAGCATACATCATCAGGAGCCGGCAATAACATCGTCTTTAGCACCAAATGGGCTTGTCAGGCCCATAGATCTATGACGTCGCCAAGCTAGCAATAGTTAATGATAGTCAACATATAATGTATCTCATATAACACTTACAATAATACAAATAACCATGACAAAAATATAGATGAATTGCATGTGCGTTACAAGTATAAAAAGTTTACAAGTGTAAGTAGATAAGTTTAACATGTTTCACCCCATAAAGGTATGAAATAATATGAAAAGGGGCATGAAAACTCACATGACGAATAAGTGTATATAAGATGATTAGTAAGAATAATAGTCGATGTTCCAACGAAATCCTTCACAAGGTACTTAAACGTATATATATTTACAAGATTTAAGTTTAATAATAAGTTAAATGGTTTAATGAGAACTAGGGTTTCAAGTGAAATTTAGGGATTTTTGATAAGTACATTAAATAATGTGTGACATCCGGTAATTTTCCGTTACCAAAACTCCGTTTGTTCCGTTAAGTCTTGCATACACGTGTCGTGAGCACACACTAGTTGTCATTTAACGTTGGTGACCTAATAATAATTAATAATGTTAAAGTAATGATAATCTAGTTGATTAGATGATTATTGTGTTATGCGCATGTGTTTACGCGATTTAAATGTTAACGGTGAATTTTATCACGTAACGCGGAAACGTGGTTGTAAATTCGTATGT
>BJCO01376882.1:0-16853 GCA_018326465.1 Flaveria floridana | reverse complement strand
AAAGCTTATGCGTTATTGACACAGTCAATCCCTAAGGATATCTTCCATCAGTTTTCAGAATATAAGCAATCGAAGAAGTTATGGGAGGCTCTGGGAAAGAGATACGATGGTAATGCAACCTTGAAGGCGCTGAAGGCTAAAGCTCTCAAGAAGGAATTTGATAACTTCTCACCCATAGGAAATGAGAGCTTGGATGATATTATAGATAGGTTTTATCATCTGATAAGTGAGATGCATACACACGGTCTTACTACATCAATGGAGGATAAAGTAGCAAGCTTTGCTGATGGTCTGCCAGATAAATGGGATTCGTTTGGGTCTAATCTGAGATAGAATGCCACTTTCGCCACTATAGACATCAATGATTTTATCTTAAAGTTAAGGGAGGAGGAACTACGGTTGAAATACAAGTCTAAGAAAGGATCTTACACCTAGAATCCTTCACTCTATAACGTTGCTCCTACCCCAGTTTCATCTTGAGCACCTCTTCAAACAGCGTTTGTTTCCAACACGTCTGGAACTTCTTAAAGTGGCTCTTCAGGAAGTGAATCATCAGGTTCATCTGGAACCCAATATAGTATCCCCGACTCAAATGCTACTAAGCTGAAGGTTGAGAATCTGGGAAATGTTACTATTGGAGTAGCAAAAGAGCATATGGATCTTCTCGCTGTGGTTGTACACTCATATGATGGGTTGGTTGCTGGTAAAATAGGAAACTGTCATCTTGCTGATGAAGACTATGAGCAGGTAGATGAGACAGAGTTGGAAAGAATGGATATCATGTGGGCTTTGGCAAGTGTTGTTAGAAAGGCTAAAAAGTTTCTGAGAAAAACGAGTCAGAATCTAGTTGCCACCAAAGACACAATATTTGGTTTTGATAAAACCAAAGTTACATGCTTTAACTGTGGTGAAAAGGGTCACTTCAAAAGAGAGTGCGTAAAACCTAAGAAGACAGGAAAAGGTAACCCTTTTTCCATTAATCAACCGTCTAGACAAAGAGAAGAAAGTGGCATCAACAAGTCAGGATTCAAAGGCATTGGTTGCTCAAGGAGATGAAGGACAGGACTAGTCCTTCATATTTATATCTGATGGAGACGCAAATGTGGCACTAGTAGAAGATCTTGATGATGGGTCAGCTAGTGAAGGAGATAACATAGCTAATTATACTCATTCAGACGTTGAAGAAGCTATGGATGCCGTGGATCATTTCGTTGAAGATGAATTGGCTGCTGCTAGAACGGAATCTCTGGTCATCGAGGAATCTAAGGTTGCGTTTATGGCTGACACGTTCAGTTCTCCACAGGTAGATTCTAAAGACAAACTTTTTGATAAACATGTCTGTGCAAAAAGTAATAAATTTCGTGAATGCATAGACGTAAAATTTGCTAGGTTGTTAGATCACAATGACAGTCTGGTAAATGATTTGAAATTATGCACTGAAGCTAATATTGTTAAAACAAAATGAAAGCAGCTTTAAAGAAAAACTTAATTTGTTAGGAAAGTAACTTAGGGAAACCGAGGTTGTTGCCTTAAATCAAGCAAATGACATTAAGTTCTATTTATCAGCAATAGAGGAAACTAAGAAAGAAAAAGCTATTTTGCAAGTTGAAATTGAATCGTTAAATCAAAAGCTTCACAGTCTAGCTAGTTCCTCTCACATTGTTCAGAACTTAGTCAAAGAGGGAAACAGTGGGGAAGGTCTTGGTTATAAAGTAATGCCGCCACCACATGCGATCCTTTTGAATACAAAATGTCGACCCGTAAATAATAACCCTATCAAGGATCATGTTATGACTACCCCTCTAGTCAGTGATCCAGATTCCATAGATAAAACTCTATAATCTGTTACTAAACAGAAGGCATTTAATTCTGGCACTACAGTTGGGGCTGTCATTGAAAATAGGGATGATGAGAATTGCAATGCTACTCTTAGGTTGGGTTCAAAAGTTCATGTTTTAAAATCTAAAAATTGAGAACCAACTCAGTCCAGAACTGTTCATCATCAAAATCTCAACAAAATGAAAGTAAAAAGTAATCAAAATGTAAAACCAATCAAATTTGTCAAAGAAGGTGAGAAACCTAAAGTTAAGAAGAAAGAGACCAGCCCTAGATCCTACTCTCCCCCACACAAAAGAACACCTAGACCAGTTGAAAGGAGATCCTGTTATGGTTGTGGAGAATGAGGACATATTTCTCCTAATTGTCCTTACTATCAGACACCAAGAAGGAGAATTGAACTTGTTCATGAAAATAAACCTAGATTTTCTAAAACAAGATCAAATACCCCCCCGAAATACCAAAGCCAACATAGACAAGCTCTGGCAAAGCTGTGTTAACTAAGGTAAACCCTAGGGATGAAAGCAAACCAAAGGTTCAAACTATAAACCAGTCGTCTGTTTATCACAAACAAGCATTACACAAAACTGGTTTGTGGCAAGAAAAATCAACAAGTGTGTCTGAGAGTGAGGACAAGATGAAGAAAAATGTGTCTTCATCTTCCGAAGGACAGTGGGTGGAGTTTGTAATGTGTGATGCCTCTGGAAAACCCAAGCCAGTAAAGGATTGGGTCCCACTCTTGAACTAATCATTTTTGTTTTTGTACAGGTTGTCCGCTACAGCTCTATCACTAACACATTGAATATTATCATACCCTAGCCGTCCAGAACATCCTAGTTCATCCATCCAACTTCAAAGTTCGTTCCTGATCGATTTCTACTCATTCATAACGTTTGTTTAATCGTTAGATCGATCAGGTTGTCGTTCGCACTGATTGGATCACCAATCAAATAGGATTCCACACTATTTGATCTGGTTTCACGTTGAATCAGTTAGTACTCCGTACATACACGGTCCTAACAAGTGACGATGTCCCTAGTTTATTGTACTTAAACGCTTATGTCCTTCACTTCTTACACATATGTAATTCAAGAACAGTATTGTAATATGATATTGGTTTGGATGTTTATTTAACTTTGATTATATCATATTCTTATAATATTCATTATTACATGCTCGATGAACTATATATATAGGTTTGAGGTTGTTGTGCACAGCTCTGATTCAACAATGATTCAGAAATGTGTTTGGCTTAGTCTCGTGATTATTCATGCTAATAGACCATGCTTATTGACCAGTCTCACGACTGAACCAGGTGAATGGATCAGTCGTATGACTAAGTCATAAAACTGGCTCAGTCGTACAACTGAACCATTCATGGAGTTCCGTCGTGCATATGAATCAATAACATGACTCAGCCGCACGACTAAACATGCTAATGGCTCAGTCGTATGACTGGACACTAAAATCTATAAATACCCCATAATTCATGGAAAACGTAACACTTCGAATATTATCATACCCTAGCCATCCAGAGCGTCCCAGTTCATCCATCCAACTTTAAAGTTCGTTCCTGATCGATTTCTACTCATTCTTAACGTTTGTTTAATCGTTAGATTGATCAGGTTGTCATTCTCACTCATTGGATCGCCAATCAAATAGGATTCCGCACTATTTGATCTGGTTTCACGTTTAATCAGTTTGTACTCCGTACATACACGGTCCTAACACTAAGGCTTATAGAGTATAAATTCTTAGAACTAGAGTAGTTTAAGAGTCAGTCAATGTGACTTTCAATAAGCACACTCTTAGTGTGAAAGGTTCTAGTCCTTATTGGTTGTTTGATATTGATTTAGTTACCAATTGTTTTAACAAATCTTGTGGGAATGTTTTAGGATCTACAGGCAACGTATCAATAGGAGATCTCGATGCAAGATTTGTGCTGAGAAGACTAAGCAAGAACACTACTTCAGCTCTAATTGTAACTAACCCTACAGATGGAGTCCCTGTCAATACAACTATAACAAATTTAGCTGATACATCTGAGGTGCCTATAAATTCTAGCTAAGAGGCATAAAACTCAAATAAAGGAACTTCCAATGTAGGAGGAAATGGTGGTGGTGACAGTGACAAAGATTTCTTGATGCTGATAACCACTCCACAGAAAACAAAATCAATGATGTCACACACTCATTGGATCAAGTTTCTCTTGATAACTGTGCTAATGTGGTGGGTGACACCCTATTGCCAGATCATAATTTTTCAAATTTGGATCTGTCCAATCAACTTGATGTGATTATCAACTTAGAATCCAGAAGTCACACCCAACCACAAACATCATTGGAGATGTTGACACAGGTGTGAGAATAAGAGGACAAACCCATGAAAAAAATGTTTATCTATACTCTTGTTTCTTGTCCTAGATAAAGCCCAAGAAAGTTGATAAGGATTTTATAGGACTGGCTAAAGGAGGTCAATACAATCAGTCTCATAATAAGGAGAGTGTTGGAACACTTAACAAATCAAACAGGGGACCAGGTTTAAGTAAAAGATGCAAAGAACACAAGTAAACAAGGAGGCAAAACTCAAGAACAATATGATATGGCTTTCAAGAATGACGTATATTATTCTTAAGTTCTTTTACAGGTGTTACAATGCATAAATAAGATACAAGACCTTGAGATACTTTATACTACACTCTACAACCGACTATACTTTGAAAGCTAGCTGGAAACATTAATCGACAACAAGATCAATGTATAATCAAAGGGCAGATTGCGTTTTCACTAGTGACTATGACATGCCATAGCTCACATCCTAATATACTACAAAAAGGATAAAAGTACACAAAGTAGAAAGTTATAGACTCTAGACCTCAATGTACAGTTGCAAAAGCATAGACCTTTTCACCAACTTATGCAAGTTGGTGAGACTATAGAGTTACAGCGGAAAGTGGGTCAGCTTTATGCAAAAGTACATCCAAGGAAAGTATATTCTCCTCTGTCTTTGGAAAAAATTAGTCTTCACTTCATTGGCTTCAGAAGACTTTGTCTTTGAATCTTTAGAAGACTTTATCTTTGGTTTCGGAAGATTTGGTCTTTGGCTTTGGAAGATTTTACACTTCGAATACATTCTGTGCAGAGCGTAAAACTTCCAAAGAAACTTCTACCTTATACATAGTGCATGCAGGCAGGAAGCCTTTGTTTGCTTTGATTGCATCATCCTTTTTATATAACCTTAAAAACTCCCCCTAGGTTGATGCTACCAAAGTAGAGAAGATTGTTCATCAGTTGACAGTCCTCATTAGGATCAAGACCATTCATTTTCTCATCATTTGGTCAGGATCCCTTAGACACTTATAATACCTTCTCTTATTATGGAGATCGTGTAGAGGTAAATCAAGCATGCCTTTCTAGAAGTAAACATCTTGACCACCTTGATCTCTGTTGACATACCATCTGTCTAGATTTGTAGCAAAGGTCCAACACAGGATGGGTCTTCTAGCTGCAAGAGGTTGTGCTTGAGTAGGAGTTAGTTGAGCAACTTATTGTTGCACTTCCTCAGGATGCTTTGACTCATCTAGAGGTCTGGAGGTGGATGCCTTTGGCTTCTTCTTGGATACACTCTTCATGGCCATTATCTTCTTCCTCTTTGGTGTTTGTAACTGAGAGGGTTGGTCTTGAGTACAAGGTTATTCTGTTATGCCTCTCTCAATTAGGTCCTCTTCCCTCACAGGTTCAGAAAGAAAAGGAGCAGAACCTAGCTGTGGAATAGAAGATGAAGTTGGTTAAGATGCAGCTAAAAGTACAGGTTGTGTTGTCTGAGTTGGTTTAACCTTAACCTCAACATCAGGAGGAGCTTGGCTTGGTGGAGCATGCAAGTCCACAAGCTCTCCCTTTTTACTCTTCTGCTTGATCACTCTAATGTGCTCATCCATAGTGGATATAGAAATTGGACCAAGCCTCCTTCCGGAGAATCAACAAAACTTCAAGATGCTCATCATCCTCTACCTATATGCCGACTTCTTTTGACTCTTTTGGATGATGGCTCTTGACTTTGTAGCTTCTTCCATCATCTTTCTCTTAGCAGCCTTTTGTTCATTAATGAACTGTTTTTCCTGCTGCTTAAGATACCAAACTCAATGTATTCGTATGAGAGGGGAAGAAGTGTCGATGCCTGGTAGAGATCAGTGACCCTCCGGTAGTTGATCATATTTTATCTATCAACCTCCTTATCTACCTAAGGTTGTTTAGTTACCATAGCCTCTCTCTCTCTCTCTCAGGGCTTTCATGAACTGCAGAGAGGATAGGAGCATTTTTGTAAAGCCTCTTTTGCCTTCTTTCTTCTTTAACTTTGAGGAGAATATCTGCATCCTTTGCCTCCTTCTTCTCCTTTGTCAGCTCTAAGTCTAACAGTTCGTTTAGTTCTTTAAGGCAAGATAGATGAGTTCATCTATATTGTAATTTCTAGTCCCTAAGTAGTTTAATTTGGTAGCCCTCAACTTATCGTCTTGAGTGTTTGGCCAGGGGGTGCCTTGATTGTAGCTTCCATGAAGCCTGGAGACCCACTTGAACTCTTTCCCCTTAGCTTCCTCATCCTCTCTCTTTCCTCCTTCTCAATCTCCTCAGGAGTTAGTTTTCTTTTCCCTTTGTCACTCACAGGCCTTGGTGACATAGGATGGAGAAAGCTTTGGCCTTCATTGCCTAGTAGTCAAGCTCTGGCCAGAGAGATGCTGTGAAGCACCTTCACTAATTGGTACCTCACTGAAGGTATAGGATGTTGAAGTACTAGTTCCTTTGACAATGCTCATAGATTCTATCATTATCTCCTTCTAAGAAGTAAAATCCCCTTCCCATGCTAAGAGCCTTTCCAAACTCTTGGCCTTCAGTCAAGGTTTCCCCTTTAAAGCTAATCTTAGGATCCATCTCAACATCCAGTTGACCAATGACATTGTCTGTTTGAATTTGTCTTCTTCTTTGTCTGAACTCTTTAGTAATCCTGTCTTGAATCCTCTCAGCCATTCTATCAGCTTGCCTATGTTGAATTGGGTTGGCAAGTGGCATATTGACTAGAGGAAGACTGTCATAGTAACTTAAGGTCTGAAAGTTGAAGACCTCTTACTTCCCTTGAAACCTATGCAGTATCAGGGCTTTTCTATCAGCATCATACCTCCACCCTAGTATTTCCTTTGCAGCTCCATAGGGTGGGGATGACATTACCCTTGGTATACCCTCCTCAAACAAGCTTTGTATGAGTGAGTCCATATCAATGTGAACTTAAGGAGGTTACTAAGTATGGACAATATGTCTATACTCTGTGAAGGACTCCTAGGTTCCATGATTGTATTGACTTCCTCCCCCTTTTTGGTAGCATCACCCTCTTGCATAGGTGAGCAGGGGGTTGAGTCTATCACATCCTTAGGTTCTTGTGTTCCTATTTGAATCCTCCTAAAAGGTCTCCCAGCTAGTTGTTCCTTGAGATTAGAAATCTTAAGTTGCTAATCATTGACTCTTCTTTGCAAGGTAGTCACTTGAGATTCCAAGTGACTGACCTTGGAGACTAAATAAGTGCATGTTTTGGACAGTTTTTGCACTATTAGTCTGAGTTTCCCCTCATCTTTAGTAGAATAATCACTGGGGGATGAGAGAATTGGACCTAAGTCTTCTTACTCATCACCAGCCTGTTGTTCTTGACTGTTGGATTTCCCCTGCACACTAACAACTTCAATTGAAGTGTCAATGAGCTGGATTGCCATGGTTGAGGTCTTAATGATGTAATCACTTGTAGAAGTAAGAGCCTCTTCCATATGGATCATGTGAACATGTTCAGCAAGATCAACCTCGGTGGTAGGTGGATAATGTGGCCTAGATATGGTAGAAATAGGAGTACTGATCTTTCTTTGAGCACGGAAAGAAAAGAATGACTCATGGTACTCACTGAGTGCCATATCCTCATCATCATAGAAGTCTAGGCTAGGAATTGGTTGGTTTAGATCAAGAGGCTAGGGATGGTAACTTTTCCTTAAATGTTGTTCACTAGAGTGTTGAGACTCTGAGGGAAGGCCTAAGGCTTCTTGGGTTGTATCCATATTCTGAATCCAAAGCACTTGAGAACAACAACTAGCAAACAACAATGTATTCAGATTTAGCAGTTGATGCAGATACATAAGATTGTTTCTTGCATTTTTATGAGACAATCCTTCCACCTAGGAATTAACATCCCCCAAATGTAGACTTTGCAGTCATGTTGCAGCCACCATAGTCACTATCAGTATAGGCATACAAAATTGAAGTAAGAATTCTTTGGATACCAAAGGCCTAGCTTAGGGGCACCTTTGAGATATCTAAGAATCCTTTTGACAGTAACCAGGTCTGACATCTTGGTGTTGGTTTGATATCTTACATAAATGCATGTGGCAAACATGATATTAGGCCTGCTGGTTGTAAGATACATAAGAGACCCAATCATAGCTTTGTAAAGATGTTCATATACACACTCCCCCTCAAGATCAGGTCCAAGTGAGTGGTTTCTGGTTATGGGTGTCTTTGCAATCTTACATTCAGTCATGTTGAATCTTGTAAGTATGTCCAGTATATACTTTGACTAACTTATGAAGATGTCATTGTCAACTTGCTTCACTTGAATTCCTAGAAAGAAATTAAATTTCCTATAAGGATCAACACATTACAATAATCGATCTCGTAATAAATATACGAAATGTAAACATCACGGATAATATTGAATCAATTGAAGGACTGAACACAATATGTAAATAACTTCGAATATTGTATTGCTCTCTGATTTGAAAGGTGTTACAAGAAATATGAAATCAGGAAATGAGAGAAAAGCTTAACAATTAAAAAGCAAAACTCCTATTTATACATATATTTATACATAACCTAAGAGTTCACGCGCGAGTACTAGTTCTCCCGCGACAAGTAGTACTAGTTCTCGCGCGCCAAGTAGTTGTCGCACGGAAAGCTAGTTTTCACGCAATAACTTTTACTTCTTGCATGTCTTTGATCTTGATCTTCAACTTGATTTGATTTTCCAAGCCTCTAGGTTCAACCCCTACAATCTCCCCCTAAAATTGTGATTATCTAAAAGAAAATAATATTATTAACTAAACAAAGAAAAATATTTTTGTAAAGGGTGTAAGTAGAAAATTTAACCAAAGTTAATCATTCCCAAAGATTGAACTAGAAAATCAAATCTGGAATGATTAGACACCTTAGTAAACGAATCAGCAATGTTGTCATCTAAAGAAACGGATTCCAAGTTGTAACACCCAGAAATTTTGTCTAAATGAAAGAAAGAAAAATAATAAGAAAAGAAAAGGGAAACCTTCTTGAAAGAAAAAGAAAAGAAGCCAAGGTGGAGAGACTAATGTGTAAAAACGGACAAAACTCTATTATTTTATTATTACTTTAAGTATGGCCGCCCATAACAGTCTCTATCTTGTTGTTTTGTCGACCAAAAAAAAGAAGAAGAAGAAGAAGAAGAAGTGATTTCTTTGGTTTTTAGAGAGAGAAAGGAGTTGTTTGGCCTAAAGTGTTTTATGAGTCTTTGGTTCGGTGTTTATAGATTTTTGACCATGAAACCGAGTTCTACATGTTTTTATGTGTGTATATGTGCTCGGTCATGTGTTTTAGACATATCTAGGTGTTCGAAATCTTTGGAAAGTTCAAGTTGAAGAGTTGAGATTGAAAGTAGCTAAGGTGAGTTTCTAGACCCCGTATTATATATGTTTTTAAAAAAATTTAGGAGTGAAAATGCATATAAAACATTTTTAAAACTTTTGTATGTACGACCGTATGTATATATGCTTGTATGTTGATATTTTATGGTTGTGCATGCTTTTTTTAGGCTTAGAATGATAGTGAGAAGCTTAGAACATGTTAAGATGTTGTTTGGGACTGAAAAATATATTAGAATTGCATAAGTTGGTGGTCATGCACCCAAACAGGACTCATGCGCCTGAAAATATGACTTAGAAATTTCTAAGTGAAAGCTGATGTGCCTAAACAGTGCATCATGCGCCTAAGTATTACTGAAATGCCCAACTATAGGGTGATGTGCCTAAATAGTGCCCATGCGCCTAAATAGTGCCCATGCGCCTAAATAGTGCCCATGCGCCCAAGAGGCTCATGTGCCCAAGTGTGAAATGCCTAAGTGAGGCTCATGCGCCTGCATAGTGGAGAAGCGCCCAAACAGACCTCATGCGCCAAATAGTGCTCATGCGCCCAAATAGTGCTCATGCGCCCAAAGACTTAGAAAATTTTCCTGATTTTTCAGAAAAACATAATTTTAGGGTTTGACCCTAGTTTGACTTATGGACTGTTTTGGCCTATTTTAAGCATGAATATGTAAGGGTCTATGAATAGAATATGTATGATGTTATGATGAATGTATGATATGCATATGAGTATTAAGTGCTATCTTTTAATGATTTTCAAAACGTATATATTATATTATAATATACGTTAAGTATTATGTTATGACTTCACGTAGTATGATGAATGAATGAATGAATGTAAAGTATAACGTAATGAAGTGTAAGATAATAAAGATGAAAAAGTGAAAAGTAATGAAAGAAAGAAAAGGCTTGCAAGCAGACTGAAAGGAGGATCACAACTCTTTAAGAATTGTCAGCTCAACTGTGTGTTTCATAGCGTGCGAATCTGGCTAACCCATGAGGGTTCACACACAGGGGATCAGTCTTGGTGACTGATCCATAGTACGAAATAGGATCTTTGTCATTCGACCCCGGAATTAATGAGGCTTTGTGCCCGAATGGTGGCTTCTGGCCACGGGCTTTGTGCCAAATAGTGATGAGGCTTTGTGCCTAGAATGGTGGCTTTGGGCCAAGAGCTTTGTGCCAAATAGTAATGAGGCTTTATGCCCGGAATGGTGGCTTCAGGCCATGATGTGGAAAAAGCTTGACAGGATCTAGAACTAGTACGAAACGAGCGAAATGTTAAAGTATGAAACGAACAAAGTGATAAAGTACGAAACGAACGATAACAAAAGATAATGATAAAGTACGAAACAAACGAATAAGTGAGATAAGAAATAAAGAATAAGGTTATACCTTGTTGTATGTACGATGAATGCTTGCGTACGAAAGAAAAGAAAGTATTTTGTTAAGAAAGAGTATTTTATATATTAACCGTATAAAGTATTTTAATACTTTAAAACTAGAACTCACTCAACAATGCTGACTTCCATGCATTTTTCAGTTGGCAGGTAATGTTGCTGAGGATGGCATACGTGAAGGCTACTCGGCAGGACAAGACTGCCATCCATTCAAGCATGTTATTACTGTTGCTTTGTAATGCAATTAACGGATATTTTCTTTTGTAACTTAACAATGTTGTATTGCATAACAACAGTATTTGTTAATGAAATGAATGGGTTTTTGTTAATGTAATTCCGCTACAATGTTTTATGAAATGTATATTATTATGTATGTTTAGTGCTATGAATGACCAACTGTGAGGTGCCCGGGAACGGTGCCTTACAAGTTGGTATTAGAGCCAAAGTTTAAGTGAATTGGGTAAAGTATTTTCAAAAACCTAATCTTAAACTGAGAATGAGACTAAGGGAAACGGATGCCAGCCCGAGTAGCTACATGCCATCAGGTATTTCGTTTCTCGAAGTTAATTAGAGTTATGTGCATGTGCTATTTGATTATGTACTTATAGTAGATTTAGATACTGATGTAGTCAGGATAGGGAATGCTTGGGGTGTGAAGAGTTAAGTAAGTGGCTAATCACAACTGGCCACTGTAATTAGGGACTTATTATACTTAACATAAACTGAGTTATTCCTTAAATGACCGTGTTAGTGTTTGAATCTTATAGTGATTAGAGAATGGCTGGAGGTAGATCATCTAAGGCCTCTAGGGGTAGAGTACAGGGAGGATGTGGTGCTGAACTGCATGTTACTAGGAATAAGGCTAAGACTGCTGAGAGGGCTCATGAAGAGCCCAATATGCATCACTAGGAAGGTGGTGATAAGAGTATGAACTTAAGGACCTTGGTGAAAGAGGCGTTAGTAGAGGAAGTCCATCAAGTCATGTAGACGATTCTGCCATCGGTAGTGACTGAAGTGATCAAAGTTGTAAGGGAGGATGAGAAGAAGGAGAGGAGAAGGACCACCGGAAGGGAGGAAAGGGAACGATCGAAGACCGAGATGATTGTCTCAAGTGAGAAGGAGGAGGAGGAAGCGGTGCAGGAAACTGCACGAGGGTGTAACTACGGGGCATTTCAAAGACGCAAGCCCCCGACTTTTGATGGAAATGGTAATGCTGCTACTGCTCACCGCTGGGTGAGAGAGATGGAGGCAGTATTGGACATTAGTGGGTGCAGGGAGGATCAGAAGGTGAAGTTTTCCGCTCACCCGTTTATCGACTCGGTTCTGTGTTGGTGGGACAATATTGTCCAAGCCGAGGGCACCAGGGCCATTCGTAGGATGAGATGGGGAGAGCTAAAGAAGCTGGGGATTGAGAAGCTCTATCCTCACCAGGAGCTCGACAAGATAGAGAGGGAGTTCCAACAGCTGGAGGCAGGGACCATGACCCACCAGCAATACACCACCAAGTTCAACAAAATGGCGAGGCTAGTGCTGGATCAGGTGACACCGGTGTCAAGGAAGATCAAGAAGTACATCCAAGGATTGCCAGCTGACATCCGCAGGCATCTGATTGCTGCCCGACCAGGTACCTTTCGGTCGGTAGTAGACCTGGCAGGTAGGCTGTATGATGAAAGAAAGGAGTCGATGGTGGTTGAGGTGAAGAAGACGGGTGGTGGTGACAAAAGCTGGGGCAGGAAAAGGTTTGGACGTGGTGGTTTCACTCCAAACAACAAACGGAGGAAAATGGATGACCAAAGGGTGGTGTCATCTAGTTCAGGGATAAAGAAGTGAAGTAAATATGGGAGAGAGCACTCCAGTGAGTGTAAATGGGGATTGAGTGTGTGCTTCAAGTGTGGGAAGCCCGGTCATGTGGCGAAGATGTGTGGGGCTATACAATGTTATAACTGTAGCGAGGAGGGCCATTTGAGTAGGGACTGTAAGAAGCCACAGGCCAAGAGTTCTAGGATGAAAAGGAAACCAGAGGAAAGAGGATAGAGGGAAACTGCTAGAGCTTTCATGATGACGAGGGGAGGCCAGAGAGGATCTTGATGTCATGTCAGGTATGTTTCTAGTAACCCAAATTTGTGCCTCTGTATTATTTGATTCTGGTGCTAGTAGGAGTTTCGTTTCCACTACTTTCAGTGCTAAGTTGTCTGTTAGTAGTAGAAGTATTGATAAGCCATTCGACATAGAAACTGCTATTAGTAAGTCCACTAGAATTACCGATATGATAGACGAATGTGTCATAGAACTAGAAGGTCATAGGTTTTCTGCTAAATTACATGTGATGCCCCTAGGCGGATCCGATGTAGTACTAAGGATGGATCGGTTAGCAACCTATGAGGCAAACATCATGTGTCGTAAGAAGGTGATTAGATTAATTGCGCCCGATGGGAGTTCGGTGACGGTTTACAGTGATCACGTCACTACTGTTCCAAAGGTGATTTCGATGGCGGTGGCGGAAAAGTGAATGAGACATGGATGTAGTGCCTATCTGGCCTACGTGAAAGATGTGGACGTGTCAGTACCACAACTATCCGACGTACCCGTGGTGTGCGGATTTCCTAGATGTGTTCCCAGATGACTTACCAATTATGCCACCGGATCATGAAATTGAGTTCCAGATTGATCTGATACCTGATGCTCAACCCGTTGCCAAAGCACCGTATCGATTAGCTCCTACTAAGATGAAGGAACTAGCGGATCAACTGCGGGAGTTGATGGATAAAGGGTTTATCTGACCGAGTATCTCTCCTTGGGGTGCTCCGGTATTGTTTGTGAAGAAGAAGGACGGTAGTATGAGGATGTGCATCGACTACCGAGAGCTAAATCAGCTGATGGTGAAGAATCGGTATCCGCTACCGAGGATTGATGACTTGTTTGACCAGCTCCAGGGTACCAGTTGGTTCTCGAGGATAGATATTCGATCTGGTTACCATCAGTTGAAGGTGAAGGAGCGGGACGTTCCTAAGACAGCATTTCGCATGCGTTATGGACACTACGAGTTTTTCGTTATGTCTTTTGGTTTGACAACGCACCAGCTACCTTTATGGATTTGATGAACCGAGTATGCCAGCCCATGTTAGATAAATCAGTGATTGTGTTTATTGATGATATCCTGATTTATTCACAGAGTAAGGAAGAACATGCCGGCCACATACGCGAAGTATTGGAGACACTTAGAAGAGAAATGTTGTATGCCAAGTTCTCTAAGTGTGCTTTCTAGTTGGGCGAAGTTCAATTTCTGGGTCACGTGGTGAATGCTGAAGGAATTATGGTAGACCCGGTGAAGGTTGAGGCAATGATGCAATGGAAGTCTCCAAAGGCGCCATCTGAGATCCGTAGTTTCTTAAGTTTGGCGGGTTATTACAAGAGATTCATCTAAGACTTTTCCAAGATAGCCTCACCTTTGACTAAGTTCACTCACAAGGATGTCAAGTTTGTGTGGGGTAGAGGGTGCTTTTGGGGACTTGAAGGCGAGATTGACTCAAGCTCCTGTCTTGACATTACCCGAAGGGACTGAGGACTTAGTGGTATATTCGGATGCTTCTTATTCAGGACTAGGTGCGTATTGATGCAACGTGTAAGGGTAATAGCCTATGCATCCCGGCAGATGAAAACCCACGAGGTCAACTACCCTACCCATGGTTTGGAATTAGCGGCTGTGTTCTTTGCATTGAATATTGGAGGCAATACTTATATGGGACGAAGTGCACCATCTTCACCGACCACAAGAGCTTGAAGTACTTCTTCAAGCAAAAGGATCTCAATATAAGACAGAGGAGATGGTTAGAGCTCATTAAAGATTATGACTGTGAGATCCATTATCACCAGGGTAAGGCCAACGTTATGGCATCAAAATCCTGGTTCTTGGGATACTAGAGTCCTATTTTAGGAGCTCCCTTGAGGTATCTAAGAATTCTTTTGATAGAAACCAGGTGAGACACCTTAGGAGCAGCTTGATATCTTGCACAGATTCAAGTTGCAAACATGATATCAGGTCTGCTTGTAGTTAGATACATCAGAGACCCAATAATTGCCATGTACTGATGCTGATGAATATCCTCCTCCTCAGAGTCAGGACAAAGATTATGGTTCCTGGCTATAGGTATCTTGGCTGGCTTACAATCCTTCATATCAAATCTTTTTAAGATGTCCTTGACATACTTAGATTGACTGATGAACAATCCTTCCTTCATCTTCTTCACTTGAATTCCAAGGAAGAAATCCATCTTGCCCATAGAACTCATCTCGAACTTCTTCCTGATGGTGCTCTCAAAGTCCTTACACATTTGGTCATTTGAAGAACCAAATATGATATCATCTACATAGACTTGTACGAGCAGCATGTCCTTTCCAAGTCTCTTTATGAACAATGTCTTGTCTATGGTGCCTCTTGTATAGCCATTCTTTAGTAGAAATTGAGACAAGGTCTCATACCATAGCCTAGGTGCTTGGTGTAGGCCATAGAATGCCTTGGCCTGTTTTGCACACATAGTTGGGATGCTGTGGATCTTCAAATCTAGGTGGTTGGCACACATAGACTTTCCTGTCTATATCCCCATACAAGAATGCACATTTCATATCAAGTTGGTAAACAGTGAAGTTCTTGGATGCTACAAAAGCAAGAAAAATCCTAACTGCCTCAAGTCTTGCAACAGGTGCAAAGACATCTGTGTAGTCAATTCCTTTCTCTTGTGTGTACCCTTGAACTACTAGTCTGGCCTTGTTCTTGATGACCAAACCTCTATCATCCTTCTTATTCCTGAACACCCATTTGGTACCAATAGGGACTTGGCCTTTTGGTATAGGACATAAGTTCCATACCTTTTTCCTTTTGAATTGAAGAAACTCATCTTGCATTGCTTCAACCTAATTATTGTCCTTTAAGGCTTCTTCCACTTTCTTGGGCTTAATTTGAGAGAGGAAGCATGAATACAAGCAGACATTCCCTCGATGGATTTGACTCCTTGTCTTTACTCCCTCTGAGACATCCCCAATGATGTTATCAGCTAGAGGGGTGTTATGGATCCTGAGCCTAGGAATCACGTCTAGTTGCATAGATAGATCCAAGTTAGAGATGTTTTGCTCAGGATTATGAACACCACTACCAGCTGTTGTCTCACATTCATTCAATGAGGACTGATTCAATGAATGTGTTACAGCATTAGTGATTAGTTGTTGTGAAGCAGGATCAATAGTTTCTTGTTCCTCCATGTCAACACTGTCTTCATCAGCTTGGTGTTGACTTCTGAAGTTGTTTGTTGGTGAAGATTGGGGCTCATTTGGCTAACAACTTGTTGATGCTCAGCTATGGGATTTGATCTTCATGTCTTCTTGGGGATCTTGGAAGAGGCCATGGAAACTCAAACATTTGATCTTTATAAGAATCTATTTGCCCACCTATTCCAGCTAAAACAATCTCACAAAAAGGTTTAGAATAGCTAGGAAACAGTTCTAAGTTGAAGATATATTCAGGGCCATTCCCCTTAACATAAGGAGTGTGCTCATTAACAACAATATTGGATGACTCCTCAAATTGTTGGTTCTTAATTTTGTATACCTATAAGCTTTGGAGCTTGAAGAGTATCCAACAAAGATAGCATCATCTGACTTTTCAGCAAATTTTGCTAAATTGTCCTTTGTGTTAAGTATGGTACACTTGCTACCAAAGGACCTAAGAAAACCAATGAATGGTGGTCTCCTATTCCACAACTCATAAGGGGTTTTTCCATGGGGCTTAACTATAATAACTCTGTTCTGCACATAGCATGTAGTGCTGCCTACCTCTGCCCAGAATGTTAGAGGTAGCTTTGAATCAGCCAACATAGTCCTAGCAGCCTCAATAAGTGTCCTATTTCTCCTCTCAGCAACACCATTCT
>BJCO01376868.1:0-11995 GCA_018326465.1 Flaveria floridana | reverse complement strand
GGTAAAGTCCTAGGCGAGCCTAGGCACCGATAGTGATAGCCTGTGTGTATTTATATTTTGATAGACAATGATTATTTTCAACTGATAAAGCTAATATCTCTTACGAACGTTATTTAGCAAAGTAAACCTAGAATTCACTCAGCGAAGCTGACTTTTGTATGCATATCAGTTAAGAGGTAAGAGTTAGAGCTTACGGGATGTGAGCATGGAATGGAAGCTTCTTGGCACTCAAAGACTGGCATCCCCGATGAAGAAAAGCTTAAAAGGACCTTTAAATAGTTTTGATGTTTAAAGACAATGTTTATAATTTAATTTAACTACGTTGTAATGGGTTGAATTACAGTATATTTTTCCGCTGCAATATATATTTTTATATATAAGAGTAAATGATTGCTTTAAATCTATGTTTGATATGAATGACCAACTGTGAGGCTTCCCTGAGAAAGGTGGGCCTTACATCTTTAGCTTCTTTTTCTTTCTCACCAAAATATTCTTCTTTTCTTTCTCATTTCTTTTTCTTTCTTTTCCTTTTTCTTTTGACAAAAATTTTGGGCGTTACAAGTCTACCCCCCTTAAAGAGGTTTCGTTCTCGAAACCCGTCAATCTTCGAACAACTGTGGGTAATGTTGTCTCATCTCTTATTCAGTCTCCCACGTAGACTTCGAACCCTTTTGGTGTTTCCACTGCACACGCACCAGCGGAACCACTTTATTACTCAACCTTTTTTCTTTTCGATCGACAATTGCCACTCTCGTTCTACATAATTGAGCCGCTCATCCACTTCGATATCATCCAGTGGTATAATCATATCCTCATCTGCTAAGCACTTTCTCAGAAGAGATACATGGAATGTCGGAGGAATTCCACTCAACTCATCTGGCAATTCTAATCGATAAGCCCCCTCTCCTACTCGTGCAATGATTCAGAAAGGTCCTATATACCTCGGGATAAGCTTACCCTTTTCCTGAACTGGATAATCCCCTTCCAAGGTGAGACCTTCAACATAACTTGGTCGCCCACCTTGAATTCGATCGGTCTACGCCTCTTGTCGGCGTATGACTTTTGTCGATCCTTCGCTGTCTTCATAAAGGATTTGATCCTTTCTAATTTCTCAGTGGTAGCCTCGATCACCTCAAGACTCCCCAACTCTTTTTGTCCGATATAACCCCAACATAAGGGTGTCCTACACCTCCTACCGTATAGCATCTCGTAAGGTGGCATACCAATGCTGGCATGATAACTGTTATTATACGAGAATTCTGCTAACGGTAAGTGATCATCCAACTTCCTCCAAAATCAATCACACATGATCGAAGCATATCCTTGAGTGTCTGGATTGTCCTTTCCAACTGGCCATCTGTCTGAGCATGGTAAGCCATGCTAATGTGTAGCCTCGTCCCCATCGTATCATGGAATCTCTTCCAAAACTTCGACGTAAATCGAATGTCACGATCAGACACGATAGACACCGGCACACCATGACGAGCTACAATCTCCTTGACAAATAGATCTACCAATCTCTCGGATGAATACGTCTCGCGGATCGGTAGGAAATGAGCACTCTTCATCAGTCGACCAACAATCACCCAAATGTATCGTATCCCCTCGCCGTGCGGGGTAACTTCGTAATGAAGTCCATGGTGATGTGCTCCCACTTCCACTTGGGTATATCCAACGGTTGGATCTTCCCGTATGTCTTCTGATGTTCTGCCTTCACTTGCAAGCAAGTAAGGCACTTACTCACATACTCCACCACGTCACGCTTCATACCCGGGCACCAATAGTCCTTCTTCATTTCTTGATACATCTTGGTAGCACTAGGATGAATGCAGTACCGAGTTTTATGAGCTTCGTCCATAATTCGCCCCCGTAGGTCTCCGTAACGAGGTATCCACATTCGCCTGTTTCGGGTTCTAACACCGTGAGTGTTCTCACCCAACTCTACGACTAGCCCTCTCATTCTTTCACCTGTGTCATCACATCAGCGGTCATGACCAACTGATAAGCCTTTACCATAAACGGCTCGGGTTTCTCCTTTCGGCTAGGGGCATCGGCCACAACGTTGGCCTCATCTGTAAGGCCCCGTTCCGGGCACCTCACAGTTGGTCATTCATAGCTTTAAATATACATAATATAATACATTCCTTAAAACATTACAGCGGAAGTCATTAACAAAAACCACTCATTTTATTTATAGTTACTATTGTTATGCAATACAACATTGTTTAAACTACAAAATAACACTTTCCTTGAGTTCATTACAAAACAACAATAATAACATGTGTGAATGGATGTCAATCTTGCCCTGCCGAGTAGCCTCCCCGCGTGCCACCCTCAGCAACCATTATCTGCCAACTGAAAATGTATAAAAGTCAGTGTTGTTGAGTGAGTTCTAGTTTTAGTATATAAAAATACCTTACACATTTCGTACATAAAATACTCTTTTCGTATAAAGACTTTCTTTACTTTTACATATGTTCATTCGTTATCGTACGTATTCGTTCTTTATTCTCATCTTTCGTTATTGTTCGTTTCGTACTTTATCCTTATCTTTTGTTATCGTTCGTTTCGTACTTTATCCTTCATACTTCATTACTTCGCTCCTCTCATACTGATTCTAGATCCTGTCAGGCTTTTCCCCCATCGTGGTCCGAAACCACCATTCCGAGCACAAAGCTCCATTATGAATTGGCATGAAGCCCGTTGCCCGAAGCCACCATTCTACGCACAAAGCCCCATTTCTATCTGGCACAAAGCTATATCATATCTTGGCATAAAGCCCGGGGTAGAATGACAAGGATCCCGATTCGTACTATGGGTTGAGTCACCTAGACTGTTCCCCCTGTGTATGAACCCTCACGGGTTAAAATCGCACTTTATAAAACACACAGTTGAGCTAACAACTCACAAAGAGTTGCGATCCTTCTTTCTTTCGGCTTGCAAGCCTTTCCCTTCTTTCATTACATTTCACTTTTCATCTTTGTTATCTTTCACTTCATTACGTTATACTTTATGTTCAATCACACATTCATCATACTATGTAAAGTAATAACATAATATTTAATGTATATTATATTATAATATAAATACGTTTTGAAAACCAATAAAATATAACATCTCACATTCATCATGACATCATGCATATTCTACTCATAAACTCTCACTTATTCATTCTTAGAATAGTCCAAAACAGCCCACAAGCCAAACTAGGGTCAAACCCTAAAACTCTGTTTTTCCTCAAAATTCAGAAAAATTTTCTAAGTGTTGGACGCATGGACACTATTTAGGCGCATCAGGACTGCTTGGGCGTTTCTCAACTATGCAGGCGCATGAGCCTACACTTAACCATTTCAACACTTAGGCGCATGAGCCTTTTGGGCGCATGGGCACTATTTAGGTGCATGACCCTATACTTGGGCATTTCAGCCAAAACTCAGGCGCATGAACTACTGTTCAGGCGCATGAAATTACACTTAGAAATTCTAAGGCATTGTTTGGGCGCATGGGGTACTGTTTGGGCGCATGACATATACTTATTCTTTTCTAAGGCAATTTCAGGCGCATGAACCTTATGTAGGCGCATGAACACCTATTCAACATATTTCTACGCTATTTCCATACCCAAATCATCATACCATCATGTTCTAAACTTATTCCAACCTTTCTAAGCATAAACAAGACATAAACAGCCTTAAATCCTCTACATACAAGCATGAATACATACGGTTACACAAACAACATTTGTCAAATCGTTTACATACATTTTCAGCCCCAAAGAATTTATAAAACATTTAAAATACGGGGTCTAGAACTCACCTTAATTGCTTCCCAGCTTAAACTCTTCCACTTGAATGTTTTAGATGTTTCTAACACCTAAACATGTCCAAAAACACACACCTGAACACATACATACTCATAAGAACATAAAAGCTCAGTTTCTTAGTCAAACCACAAACAAAACCGAGCTAATTATACAAAATTTACTTACCTAGGCCAAGATCAGCGGGTTTCTCTCTCTAGAACCGAAGGTTTCTGCTCTTCTTCTTCTTCTTTTCTTTTTGGTCGACAAAACAGCAAGAGAGAGGCTGGTATGGGTGGCCATGCTTAAAGTAATAATAAAATAATAGAGTTTTGTCCTTTTTACACTCCAGTCCCTTCACTTTGGTTCTTTCCTTTTCTTTCTAATTACTTTTATTTTCCTTTCCTCCTTTCTTTCCTTTTCTTATTATTTTTTTTCTTTTATTTAACTAGAAATTTAGGGTATTACATTACCCGGATGATAATGGATCTCACATTCATAATATTTAATGAGCTCTAACCATCTCCTCTGCATCACGTTGAGATCCTTCTACTCGAAGAAATACTTCAAGCTCTTATGTTCCGTGAAGATTGTGCACTTCGTCCCGTATAAGTAGCGCCTCCAAATCTTCAACGCGAAGACCCTGCCGCTAGCTCCAAGTTGACTTCATGGGTTTTCAACTGTCGGGATGCGTAGGCAATTACTCTTACGCGTTGCATCAACACGCAACCTAGTCCCGAATGATAAGCATCTGAATATACCACTAAGTCTTCACTCCCCTCGGGTAATGTCAAGATAGGAGCTTGAGTCAATCTTGTCTTTAACTCCTCAAAAGCACACTCCTGTTCTCGACCCCACACAAATTTCACATCCTTGTGAGTCAATTTAGTTAAAGGTGAGGCTATCTTGAAAAATTCCTTGATGAACCTCCTATAATAACCCGCCAAACCCAAGAAACTAAGGATCTCGGATGGCGTCTTCAGAGACTTCCATTGCATAACCGCCTCAACCTTTGTTGGGTCCACCATAATTCCTTCAGCATTCACCACGTGACCCTGAAATTGAACCTCGCGTAACCAAAAAGCACGCTTAGAAAATTTAGCCATATAACTTCTCTCTTCTAAGTGTCTCCAATACTTCCCGAATGTGACCGACATGCTCCTTCTCATTCTTAGAATAAATCAGGATATCGTCAATAAACTCAATCACGGATTTATCTAACATCGACCGACACACTCGATTCATCAAATACATAAAGGCAGCTGGCGCGTTAGTCAAGCCAAAAGACATAACGAGAAACTCATAATGTCCATAACGCGTACGAAAAGCCGTCTTAGGGATATCTTACTCCTTTACCTTCAACTGATGGTAGCCAGATCGAAGGTCTATCCTCGAGAACCAACTGGCAACCTAGAGTTGATCAAACAAGTCATCAATCCTCGACAACGGGTACCGATTCTTCACCGTCAACTTGTTCAGCTCTCGGTAGTCGATGCACATCTGCATACTACCATCCTTCTTCTTTACAAACAAGACCAGAGCACCCCATGGAGAGATACTCGGTCGAACGAATCCTTTATCCATTAACTCCTGTATTTGAACCATGAGTTCCTTCATCTCAGTCGGAGCTAATCGATACGGTGCTTTGGTAACGGGTTGAGCACCGGGTATTAGATCAATCTGAAACTCAATCTGATGATCTGGTGGCACACCTGGTAAATCCTCTGGGAACACGTCCGGAAAGTCACATACCACTGGTATATTGGACAGTAGTGGTACTGACGCGTCCACATCCTTCACGTATGCCAGGTAGGCACTACATCCACATCTCATGTACTTCCCTGCCATCGCCATCAACGTAAGCCAGGTAAGCACTACATCCACGTCTCATGTACTTCCCTGCCACCGCCATCGAGATCACCTTCGGAACCGTAGTGACGCAATCACCGTAGACCGTCACGGAATTTCCATCAGGCGCAATTAACCGAATCATCTTCTTGTGACACATGATGTTTGATTCATAGGTTGCTAACCAATCCATCCCTAGTACTACATCGAATCCGCCTAGGGGCATCACATGTAATTTAGCTGAAAACCTATGGCCTTCTAGTTCTATGTCACAACCTTGTATCACATCAGAGACTCTAGTGGACTTACCAATAGCAGTTTCTATGTCGAATGGTTTATCAATACTTCTTCTACTAACAAGCAACTTAGCACAGAAAGTAGTAGAAATAAAACTCCTACTAGCACCAGAATCAAATAACACAAAGGCACGAGTTTGATTTACTAGAAACATACCTGACATGACATCGGGATCCTCTCTGGCCTCCTCTTGCGTCATCATGAAGGCTCTAGCACTCGCCCTCTGTCCTCGTATCTCTGGCCTCTTCTTCTCCCAAGAACGCTCAGCCCTTGGCTTCTTACAGTCCCTGCTCACGTGGGCTTCCTCACCGCAGTTATATCACCATATAAGTCCACACATCTTCGCCACATGACCGGGCTTCCCACACTTGAAGCACACATTCATCCCCCACTTTCACTCACCAACGTGCTCTCTCCCACATTTACCACACTTCTTTATCCCTGAACTTGATGACCCCACTTTACGGTCATCCACTTTCGTCTTGTTGTTTGGAGTGAAACCAGCACGTCCAAACCTCTTCCCGTTACAGTTTCTGTCATCACCACCTGCTTTCTTCACCTCAACCACTACCACCTCTCTCTCATCATACAACCTCCCAGCCAGATCCACTGCCGACCTAAAGGTGCTGGGTCTGGTAGCAATCAAATGCCTGTGAACATCAGCTGGCAACCCTTGGATATACTTCTTGATCTTCTTTGATACCGGCATCACTTGATCCGGTAATAGCCTTTCCATCTCATTAAACTTTGTAGTATACTACTGGTGTGTCATGGTTCCTGCCTCCAGCTGCAGGAACTCCCTCTCCATCTTGTCTAACTCCCTCTAAGGACAGAACTCCTCGATCACCAGCTTCTTCAATTCCGACCACCTCATCCTACCAATGGCCCTGCTACCCTCAGCCTGGACAATATTGTCCCACCAACATAAGGCCGTGTCCATGAATGAGTGGGTAGCAAACTTCACCTTCTAATCTTCTCGGCACTCGCTGATATCAAGCACCGCCTCCATCTCTCTCGCCTATCGGTGAGCAGCAGCAGCACTTCCATTTCCATCGAAGTCGGGGGCTTGCATCTCTGAAATGCCCTATAGTTACAGCCTCGTGCAGTTTCTTGCACCACCTCTTCCTCCTCCTCCTTATTTGAGACAACCGTCTTAGTCTCTTGTTGTTCTCAACCTTCTCTCCTGGTGGTCCTCCTCCTTTCCTTCCTCTCATCTTCCCTCACAGCTTTAATCACTTTAGTAACTACAGATGATAGAATCGTCTACATGACTTAATGAACTTCCTCCACTACCGCCTCTTTCACCAAGGCCCTTATGTTCGCACTCTCATCAACGCCTTCATGCTGATGAACCTCAGGATCAGTAGGAGTCATCTCAGCATCTCTATCTTGGTTCCTCGTAACACGCGGTTCAGCACCACATCCACCCCGTGCTCCACCTCTAGAAGCCTTAGAAGATCTACATCCAGACATCTCTAAACACTATAAGATTCAAACACTAACACGGTCATTCAAGGTAATGGCTCAGTTTATGTTGAGTACAGTAAGTCCCTAATTACAGTGGTCAGTTGTGATTAGCCACTTACTTTACTCTCCACACCTCAAGCATTTCCTGTCCTGACTACATCAGTACCTAAATCTACTAAGAGCACGTAGGTCAAATAACACACACACATAATACTAGTTGTCATTAAGAAAAGAAATACCTGATGGCACGTAGTTACTCAGGCTAGCATCCCTACCTTTAGTCCTATTCTCAGTTTAAGATTAGGTTTTGAAAATATTTACCGAATTCAATTAAACTTTGGCTCTGATACCAACTTGTAAGGCCCCGTTCCCAGAGACCTCACAGTTGGTCATTCATAGCACTAAACATACATAATATAATACGTTTCACAAAACATTTCAGTGGAATTCATTAACAAAAACCTTTCATTTAATTGATAAATATTGTTGGTAAGCAATACAACATTGTTAAATTACAAAAGCCTCATTCATTTGCATTACAAAACAACAATATTATTATGCGTGAATGGATGCCAGTCTTGCCCCGCCAAATAGCCTCCCAGCGTGCCATCCTCAGCAACCATTATCTGCTAACTGAAAATGCATTAAAGTCAGCATTGCTGAGTGAGTTCTAGTTTTAATGTATTAAGATACCTTATACAGTTCATACATAAAAATACTCTTTTCATAAAAAGATTTTCTTTACTTTCACACATGTTCATTCATTATCGCACGTAATTGTTCATTTCATACTTTATTATTTCATTCATTTTATACTTATTCATTTCATTCCGTATTTGTTCATTTCATACTTTATCAATTCATTCATTTTATACTTATTCATTTCATTCGTTTCAAACTTTATCATATCGTTCGTTCGTACTTTATCATATCGTTCGTTTCATACTTTATCATTTCACTCGTTTCGTACTGATTCTAGATTCTATCAAGCTTTTCCCCCATCGTGGCCTGAAGCCACCATTCCGGGCACAAAGCCTCATTACTGATTGGCACAAAGCCCATGGCCCAAAGCCACCATTCCGGGCACAAAGCCTCATTACTGTTTGGCACAAAGCCCATGGCCCGAAGCCACCTTTCCGGGCACAAAGCCTTATTTCTATCTGGCACAAAGCCCGTATCATATCTTGGCACAAAGCCCGGGGTCGAATGACAAGGATCCTGTTTCATACAGTGGATTCAGTCACCAAGACTGGTCCCTTGTGTGTGTACCCTCATGGGTTAGCCAAAATCGCACGCTATAAAACACACAATTGAGCTGACAACTCTCAAGGAGTTGTGATCCTCCTTTTAATCTGCTTGCAAGCCTTTTCTTTCTTTCATTATGTTTCACTTTTCATCTTTGTTATCTTTCACTTTGTTATGTTATACTTTACATTCATTCATGCATTCCTCATACAACTTAAAGTCATAACATAATACTTGACGTATATTATAACATAAAATATATGTTTTGAAAATCATTAAAAGATAACACATCATGCACATATGCATCTAATACATTCATCATCACATCATACATATTCTATGCATAAACCCTCACATATTCAAACTTAGAATAGTCCAAAATAGTCCATATGTCAAACTAGGGTCAAACCCTAAAATTCTGTTTTTCCTCAAAATTCTATAAAATTTTCTAAGTGTTGGGCGCATGGGAACTATGCAAGCACATGAGCCCTGCTTAGGCGTATTAACACTATGCGGGCGCATGTCCTCATACTTAACTGTTTTTCCACTAATTTTGGGTTCATGAACTGTTCAGGTGCATGAACACTATTTGGGCACATGACCCTGCACTTAGGCGTTTCAGCCAAAACTTAGGCGCATGATGCACTGTTTAGGCGCATCAGCCTACACTTAGAAATTTCTAAGGCATTTCTAGGTGCATGAGCTATTGTTTGGGCGCATCATCATACACTTAACTTTCTAAGTTAAGTTTTCAGGAGCATGGGCCTTGTTTGGGCGCATCACCTTACTTAAAACTTTTTCTAAGGCAAAAGTCTAGGCGCATGGGCCCTGTTTAGGCGCATGAACACCAACATATATGTTTCTAACATATTTTTCAGTCCTAATCTCATCTTAACATTTCTAAGCTTCAAACTACCATTCTAAACCTTAACTTAGTATGCACAACCACAAAACACTAACATACATGCTTTAAAACATACGGTTATACATACAACTTTTATAAAAAACCATTTACATGCATTTTCAGCCCTAAAAACTTTTAAAACATGTAAAACATGGGGTCTAGAAACTCGCCTAAGCTGCTTCCAAGCTTAATCCTTTCAACTTAAACTTTTTAGAAGATTCTATTACCTAGACATGTCAAAACACATAACCCGAACATATTTACACACATAAGAACATGTAGAATTCGGTTACATAGTCAAAATTCCTTAAAACCCAACCTAATTATGTTTAATTTGCTTACCTTGGCTGAATTCTACAGCTTTCTCTCTCTAAATGTCGATGATCTCATGCTCTCTCTCACTCTAAAAGCCGAGATAGTTGATGTATGTAGAAGATGCGGGCGGTCATACCCACTTTATACAAAATAATAATACTATTTTGTCCTATTTACACTTTATACCCCTCCTTTTTGGCTACTTTTTCTTTCTCACCAAAATATCCTTCTTTTCTTTATCATTTCTTTTTCTTTATTTTTCTTTTTATTTTGATAAAAATTTTGGGCGTTACATGCTTGTTTGCTGCAATAGGTGAGTTCTAGACCCCGGCTTTATGTTTTTAAAAGTTCTTTGGGGCTAAAAATGCATGTTAGAAACGTTTTACAACTGTTGTATATATACTCGTATTTATTTGTGTATGTATGTTAGTGTTTTATGATTGTTTATGTGATATTGATGCTTAGAATGGTAAATATAAGACAAGAATATATTAGGATGATGATTGGGACTGAAAATAACTTAGAAACATGTTAAACAGGTGGTCATGCTTCCAAATAGGGTTCATGCGCCTGGAATATTGATTTAGAAAGACTAAGTAAAGTTCATGCGCCTAAACAGTACCCCCATGCGCCCAACTAATCTGCTCAGGCGCCTAAGTGTTAGTCATGCGCCTGAACAGTATCTCATACGCCTAAAATATTTCCTTAGAAAGACTAAGTAAGCTCATGCGTCTGTACAGTAGTTCATGCGCCCAGACATATTACCCAGACACCTAAGTGTTGGGGTCAGCCGCCCCAATAGGGCCCATACGCCCAACTTTTCCTCAGGCACCTAAGTAAGCCCCATACGCCTGAACAGTTCATGCACCCAAAAGTTAGGCTGAAAAATACCTAAGTGTAGGACTCATACGTTCGTGTTGTGTTGATGCGCCTAAGCAGGGCTCATACGTCTGCATAGTTCCCATGCGCCTAGAACACTTAGAATATTTTATGAAATGTTGGGAAGTCTGAGATTTTAGGATTGACCCTAGTTTGACTTGTGGATTATATCTGCTTATTTTATGCACGAATATGTTCTGTGTTTTTGGTTCCATATTAAATATTATCGTGTGACTTTACCTGGTGTGTTTATGATCGTAAACGTAAAGTATTATCATTAAAGAAAGTGAAAGATTAATGATAACTAAAGTGGAACATAAAGAACAAATGAATGAAAAGTCTTGCAAGCAAAATGAAAAAGGTTCACAACTCAATTAGAGTTGCTAGCTCAACTGTTTGTATTATAGCATGCGATTTTGGCTAACCTATGAGGGTTCACACACAGGGGGATCAGTCTTGGTGACTGATCCATATTACGAAATGGGATCCTTGTCACTTTACCCCGGGAATGAGGCGGCTGTGTGCCGGGAATGAGGTGGCTGCGTGCCTAATGATGGGGGTAAAGTTATGACAGGATCTAGAAACAGTGAAAGATAATTATAAAGTACGAAACGAACAAATACGTGCGATAATGAATAATGAATAAGGTTATACCTTGTTGTATGTATGATGAATGCTCACGTATGAAAGTAAAGAAAGTATTTTACTTAAAAAAAGAGTATTTTCATACATAAACTATACAAGGTATTTCAACACTTTAAAATTAGAACTCACTCAACAACGCTGACTTTTATGCATTTTTAGTTGGTAGGTAATCATTGTTGAGGATGGCACGAGGGTGAAGCTACTCGACAGGGCAAGACTGACATCCATTCACGCTTAATATTATTGTTGTTTTGTAATGAAATTAACAGATGCATTTTGTAACACCTCTGAAATCCAGCCCAATTAGAAAGCCTAATGTATTATAGGAACCAATAAAGGTCCGGATTGATCTGGGCTTACCAAAGAAACCTTGCAAAACGAAACTAGTCTTTTGGGCCCAATAAGCCCAATAAGGGCCCGAACTTATAACAAGACCCATTTAAGGCCCAAATACTCGTTTAGGAACTAATTAAACAAGAAACCATGAAACAATGAATTATTAGGTGATTTGAAATAACTATGGAAAGATCCAAACTAAAAACAGATTCGGAACCCATACCGGGTAAAATCCGGCAATCTAACGCGTTCTAACGTCT